>VKGM01005161.1:6994-17214 GCA_007844875.1 Busseola fusca | reverse complement strand
GAGTAGAAGGAGCTCACATTAAAAAAAAATAATAATATGAAATAACTATTTGAAGAAACACTATTCTATTAGCTACGAAATTTTATTATTGAAATTTATGGGTAATTAAATAAAACAATATACTCCGTAAAAATAGAGTAGTATGCAGTTACTTAAATCAAATGAACAAAAATAAAATAAGACGCTTCAGTCAACTAACAAAAATAAAAACTTCTTATTAATACTAAGGATCATTGATAGGTATGAGGAGCCCTACTACTTCATCGTCACTGCTAAATAAGTGCTGGCTTGGACTAAGCGGGCCGGCCTCGTTTTCTTTTTTGTCCAATGGGTATGACTTTTGCTTCCAGTGGTGATGTTGTTAGTTAGAGCCGAATTGCTAGACCCAAAACGTGTTTGCATACATATCTATTGAAAAATTCGGGACAGTCGCACAATCCTTTTTGCCAGTTCAAATTTGGCAGTGTGGTTTTCTGGAAAGCAACTGACAGCTTTTTATACTCGTCAAAAGTCTGCCAGCGATCATTGTAGTTTAAATCTGTCGCATTTTCGTTGCAAATCAAATATACTTTTTTGGTAGGATCAGATGCCTGTTTTTATATTTATGATTTTGTTCGCCCAGACGTAAGCTTCCGTCCATTATCGAAGCTCAATAGTAGGTGCCTCAGGTAACGAAGAGTTTATTAATGACCACTGGGCTACCATATCGGTAGCAACAGACAGAAATCGCGACAGAGGAAATCGTTCTCGCAATGTATTATGGTCTTTTATGTTTTTATTAAATGACTCGAGGGCATTATTTGTCGATGGCGATATAGGTGCTGCACTTAAGAACCAATCGTGATTCTTTCTGAACCATTCCTCTTCCATGTACTTTACAAAGATGGTTTGTGTTTTCCATTTCTCCAGGAACGCTTGTGAAGCGCCATTAAACACTTCGAGTGAAGCTGTGTTATGTAAAGCATCTACATCCCTCAAAACGCTTTTTTGCTCCTTTTTTGGCACAATTTTTTCTACTTTTGTATATTTATAACATGTGCCCAACACATACGAATAGTCGGTTCTTCACCAAAAACATCTGAAAATGCGTTTTTTATACTTTGAGCTGCGTCGCAGATCCGAACTCTGGGTTTCATTGTGTAAAATTGCATAACTTTGTCCTTTATTCCTTGAAACATTGTCTGAAAATTTTCTTGTCGCTCATTCGTAGCTACTCCCAAGCAAATAGGATAAAACTTGCGATTTTTATCCGTAGTGCCAACAATCAGCACCGGAAATCCCTGCCATATCAGTTTGTAAGTGGCATCAGTGTGTATGAGTTCCGTGAATAAAATTGTTTTCAATAATGTTTTTGTAGATTGAATCGGAAACCTGGCTGATCTCCTTCAATAACGTGGTAACTAATGACGAAAACCTCTTCATCTTCTGGAATAGCGGTACGTTTAAAATATCCACTGCTCTAATTCGCCTAACAAATACCCGATATTCCGAATTTTTTTAATAATAATAATATTTATTTCAAAAAGGAACTTAAACATATTTACAAATTAAATTAGGCTAGTATTGAGTACATAACAGTTAAGCATCTGTAGCCGAACTAAGCAAAGCCTGTATATCGGCTATCAGCGCCAATCCCCTCGGATAATATCACATTTATCGTAGCCATTTACCTTATTTTTTACAAGATTAAGTGTTTCATTATTAGATTAGTGTTATTTTACACATTTTATTTATAATATAGAATATGTAGAGTATGAATGTGTGACCTCTCACCTTTTTGTGCTCTGAGATCCGACAAATAATTGTAGAGTTGCCTTTTTGATGGTAAGTGTATTCCTTCTATTTTAGCAAGTTCTGATAAAATTGAGTAGTATATTATTGGGCATTCTGAGCCACTCTCACCTGAGGCACTGAGGCACTGCCCAGTAGCGAAGGCGTTGCCTTCGCTACTGGACAGTGCCTCAGAATGCTCAATAATGAAGAATCGACATACCTGTTCAGTTTACCATGCTACATCGTTCAATGTATTTGAAATGCAAAACGACTGCAGCCAGCTTCATGCGAACTGTTTTTCGTTGTGACTATCATCATTCAAGGTTTTTGAAATGCAAAACGACTGCAGTTGGCTTCATGCGAACTGTTTGTCGTTGTGACTAACACAGCTTCAGCTGAGAAAGAAAACAGCATATATTATTAACACTTTCGATGCTAAGTACATATATTGCATAAAAATTGGCATGCCACAAAATTCATTTCGCAAGTCTATAACAACCCGACAGTCGAGTCGATCGGCGCGATGGTCACGTAACGGGACCCCTATGCCACAGCACCCGAATCCGAGTTCATTAAGCCACGCCCACAACTACAGCCGAGTAGCAGGGTTGTCGAACGCTTAACTTTTTTTTTTAACAAAATAAACTACACTGTTCTTTCTCTATGTATTTTTATTTGTTTTCCTAAATATCTAAAAAAAATCATGACATTGGCGTAAGCCAAGACAAAGAGAACTTTACATGATATGCCTAAGGTGAATCCGTAGTTGTAGCCCGCGAAATTCAATTTTTCAAAACGTAAGAAAATTTGATTTTTGCGGGCTACAACTGCGGATTCGCATCATTTGTTAAAAATATGTAGGCATATCATGTTAGTTCTCTGGGCCTCTTAAGTATTTAATTTATTTATGTAGGTTCCAAAACTAATTAAAACAATACACGTAAGTTATAGGCAGTACGATTCGATGACTTAGCCTGACCATAGAGGGCAAATTAATAAATTTAAAAACAATTATCGCGCTAACCTCTGGAACTGTCCACTGCTCTGGACCGCCCAATTCCCGCCCGTGAGGAAAGCAATCTTATATTATAATCAAACATTATCCAAACACGAACAAAACAACTAGCGGACGATCAAGACGCTCCAACGATACGTCAGTGAAATTTTATGTGAACGCCAGACTTATTGCGTCGAGAGCCTACATGTAATCATGTAAGTATTGTTAAAATTTTACTCTACTAGTCCAGGAGGGGTACCTTATACCATTAAAATAACCCTACCTAAATTTGTTAGTCTTTTAAACATGCTGACTTTGGAGTTTTATAATGTTAACTTAGGTTATTATTGTCGTAAACAATTGAAAAATAGGTATATAATTTATTTGTATTATGACCTTTATTTTCAGGGATGACAACAATACGAACCCAAGTGACTGGGTCCCCACTGAGGCATTGCCTCTGGCGGACGGGGGCGCCAGCTTTTCCGGCATGCTGAGCTTAACGACAGAGATAATAAAAGACGCTAGGCCTGCCAAGAGGCAGTGCATTCGGCAGGAGTCGCCGCAAAAGAACACTCCAGCAGCCCAGTACCCCACGCCCAAAGGAAAAGGTGTGGGGAAAAAAACAAAAATAAAAAATTAACTTTATTAATTAAGTCTTTCATTCACTCGCATACTCGCATCATCGCTTTCATTCTCGTCGCTCATTCACTTACCTACCTTTCAAATCAAAAAACAAAAGGTTTTAGGTAGGTACATACTGTACTTCAAGATTATGACAGTATATTTCTAGTTTACTATCACAATAACATACACTGATAAAATGTGTTTACTGTTGGGAGAAATTGATGAACGTAAGTTAGGTTGGGACTCACACATTTTTTGGTGTACTAAAATAAAACAGCATTGTAAATAGTTCATTGATTTTTATTTTGGCGGGGTTGTGACTAAAAATATGGTCCTTTTTAGTCATAACCCCGCCAATACTGTTGTCTGCGCGGATGTCGCCACCATGACGGCGCCGGGATATCCACGGGGGGCGAAGGACGCAGTGGCCGGCCCCGCGAGAGTTGCAGTGGAGGCATCTGCGGCGAAGACTGCCGCCACCGCAGCTCCCAGAGGCGACGCTCTATTCTGGCCCTTCGCCACACTACCACCCGGCGCTCGCCATTCCGCATTCTTATTCTAAAAATGGAAATTGAAACTTTAATTAAAACTCAAATATCAGGCAACAGTAGGTACCTATGCCATCTTCACTTTGTATTTTTCGTAATACTTGTAATAATAATATCTTCTAGAAGTAGACAACTCATAGTACGAAACTGTAAAATTAGTTTCTATTTTACGTTTCATAGGAGAATGCTACACGCTCGATATGTAGCGCGATATTTGGATCGTAATCCAAGATCACGATATTTATCGAGTCTGTAGTATAGCGTATCACCTATCGTGATACGGATCGCAAGATTTTTAAAAATCCAGGAATCCATGATTTGTATCTAGTATTGTTGATAAATATCGAGCGTCTAATCTCTAATCGATATTTATCACGTCAGTATAAACCTGGCGCGACTACCAATGACGTCATTGCGAAGATAAACTCATTAAAATCGAATTATAGGAAATTAACCAATTCGAAGCGATCTGTTGCTGCAGCGGAACATGTGTATTTTCAACGCTATCGCTTCAATGTAATAGCAACGCAAGCTTTGTTTATATTATCACTCGTAGCTGTATTTAAATTGTAATACGAAACGTAAACGTGAACTCAATGAAATATACCGCCGTACGGCCGTACTGACGCGATTTATATCGTATTTTTAGTATAGGTACGATAACTAACGAAAATATTACTTGATAAATATCACGTTAAATATCGCGGTACATATCGAGCGTGTAGCATTCGCCATAATAACGTAAATATATATAGGAAAACCGTCTGACGGCGGCGGCACCGTATGAAATTTATTTCTTATTGAATACGACACCACACTTTTATGCAAGAAAGTTTTTCAGAGATTTAACCAATACAGAAAACAACAAAGAATACTTACTGTGAAACGACGTGGGCAATAGCCCAAACAACAACCATAACAACCAACAACTGGACCAACATGTTGTAGGAACTAATAACGGCTGGTGTCCGCAACTCCACGACACTTGTTCGTAAATGTGTTCGGCGTTGTGTCAGTTCGGAAGTTTTTAATACAGCTTCAGTTTGTCAAAAACTTTAGACGTCAAAAACTTAAACTTTTAATTAAATGTCAAAAAAGGTCAAACCATCATACAGCCAATGATGTAGATTTTTATGACCCATTTCACAGTCCACTAGCGCCGCAAATTGAAAAGAAATCGTAACTCGTAAAAATGTTGCTGTTTACTGTAAACAGCAACATTTTAAGTGTTGAGAATGTATGATACAAATACTTTATTGCCTTTTATTGACACTTAATGTAGCACTTTTTGCATTTTTGATTCTATTTACGAGTTATGATTTTTTTCAATTGGCGGCGCTAGTGGACTGTGAAATGGCTCTTAAACCCGCAATTGGGGGCCTTGCCAAGGAATCCGCCAGACTGCCATCTATCAGAACCAGATGGAGAGAGAACGTAAGGCGAGCTACGACTACTCCTATAATTGGACAATGTGCATCCTGAGCATGGTGCGCTCTGTCCAGAGCGAAGCGAAGAAGAACTCGATACCTACTGAATCAGAATTTATTTATTTGTTGGAATCATAGCGATGATCCGATTGATAGAACCACTGAAAGTAAAAATACCCTTGGTCCTACTAGTAGAACCAGCTTCATCTTTCTGACTGATCGACCCTTTGACAATTAAGGTTGACAGTTAAGTATAAGGATCGCGGGCTTATTGACCGCGAAAATGTTGGGAAATTAGAAGTATTTTTTGACAGATTGAGACTGATAGCTCTACCATGAGTTTGCACATTCGAAACTCGCTAGCGTCTCCTTAAAATAGTACCTATACACTGATGGAGAATTAAATTAGGCCACTTCTAATTTTTTTTAAGATTTGCTCGTTAATTAAGTGTAAATATGTCAAATGTCTTTTATTAATTTTTTAAGCCACCCCAGAATAAAACATACCAATCTTATAAAATTGGTATGTTTTATTCTGGGGTGGACTCTAGAACATAACTGAACCATCTCCATAGCTTACGAAAGCTTAAAAAATTATCGCTATAGAAGCGATAGAGGAACTGTGAATGCTGATTCGTACATCACTAACATTCTTCAAGAGCATGTTGTGCCATACTAGAGATTTATCGGTCAGGAATTTAAATTATTGCACGAAAATGCGCACTCCCACACTGCGCTGTGCGTTAGAGATTAGATGCGAGAAGAGAAGTGAAGAAATAAATTTATTAAAAATGATTTTATTGTGAAACACAGTCACGGCAATCGATTTGGTAGGTGGCCTAATTTTATTGACCACCAGTGTATATGAAACACTGACACCCCTAGCGGGCATAGAAATAATTAAAATTCGTACCGTGAGCACTATAGATTTCGACAGGAAAGATACTTAACGTAACTCGTCACTATGGTTACTCGATGAAACAACAGTGACATACTCGTATAAGAAATAAAAATTAAACAACCCCTAAATTACCGCCAACCTTTTTATTTAGTCGGAATATTGAGTGTCATTACATGTTTAGCATAGGCGATAGCACTACATTTAAGCATATAATTATGCCATTCTCTCTTCTTATTACTGGGAAAGAAAGAAACAAAACTTAAGATGAGAGAATCTATTGAGTTTACCTTAGCGCCTGCGCCTTAGTTTATTATCGAAATCTATTCGATCTTCGTCAATACGTTAGCGACTTTAACACTAGCGAATAACTTTTCTACACCAACTCATGGTAGGGGTACAGACTGTGCACTTAAATTACGAGAATTATTCGTCTGATAATTGGCTAATTGAAATAACAAAAGTGAATCGAAGAAATCGTGAGCCGCGCCTTGTTTGATTGTCTGTTAGGAAATTAATCTTTCAGAAATCGGGTGTAATTAGTATCTACATTGATTTCTTAAGTGTAAACGAACACCTAGCAGTGACTTATGATATTGTGTGAATAACATTGTAAGGAAATTTCTACGCAGCTAAATTAAAAAAAAAAGTAGAGCGTGTGCAATACTCTGAGAACAGGAGCTCAACTTTTGTATCGCTCATGTGAAAGTTACTACAAAAAAAAAAGTGAAGTGTAAAGTGAACACCAAAATTTATGAGCAATTGCTGTAAGGGGACTTGATGCTGTTTTTATCTGAAGTTCATACCGAGTGAATTTGTAGCCAATGGCTTATCAGAAATAATTTGCGACCTGAATGGAACTTAGCTAGCCAACTGACAATGCGAAAGTTATGAAATATTTATTGAAAATCGAAATATCACTCGTACGAACATTTATCATATTTTATCATTTATCATATAAAAATCACTGGGTTGATAATAGGTAGATTTTATAATTGAAAATCTTGAGACTAAAGGCTTACAATCCAAGCGAGGATCTAATAATGATCCTAAGCTGAAAAGGAGGTTTAATGTAGTATAAAGAAAAAAATGAGCTTGTGGAGTTTTCTTTGCCTAGCTTAAAGCGACTGCCTTTTGAACATACCACCTTCTCCTATTTTATCGTCTTTGATAAATGAATAGGTTAGAGGGTCTTCCCTTTTATGTTCGCACAATAATTAGTGTGTAACTAAGCTTCTTTTTTTATCGTAAAGGGCTCGTAATACACAGACAGAGGCTCTATCATATAGATACATCTTGATATAGATGCATCGTGTATCTAGGTTATATGATAAATTATTTTAAAAAAATGCGTCAGCTTATAGCGTAAGTAAATACTGGTTTCGTAAAGAGTTTTCATGACTAATTAAACAAGACGAGAACCTCCTATGCTGTATGTATGTACGGCATAGAAAATTTTCGTCTTGATAATAAATTATTATAGCTTGGAATAGTCTTTAAAGGTAGGTAGTCAAACATCCTTTCGTAAAGTAATTTACCTACTTAACTTGTGAAACAAAGAAGAATATTTTTTTTAACGAAGCTAGTATTTAAAAAAAAAAAAACTTATAAATTGTATTTGCTTTTGCAGCGTAAGTTAGCGCGACAAAGAAAACTATCGCAATGTAGGTCAGTTGGCAGTTCAGTTCGAGAGATAGCTTAGAGCTTATTACAAACACTGTATTTATGATTATACTCTCGTACAAGCAAACCGGATTCAAATATAAACGTGTCTTCAATGGTCTAGAATGGGGACGAAACAGTCAGATTTTAGTACCCCGCCAACGAGCAATACTTACGATTTATAGTTAAATGGAAATAACATGGAAGTAACATAACTTAAATTAGTTCCATTTCAACTTTCTAAGTTTTTCTGAGTGGAGATTGTTTGCAAATTCATATTTAATTGGAAATTAAAAGAAAATATGAATTTTATTGGGAGAATTATTATTATATTATAGAATTATTATTATAAGCAAGTGGTTAAAGCTCTTTAACATACCAGTAGGAGGAGCACGAGAGCGCAGTCGCCGGCGCTCGTCATGCTGCGGTCTGCCACACTCGAGCGCGGAGCCAACCGTTAATGCTATCTGCCCCGATTACCTTACCCGTTCAAATACAAAAAAAAAAAAACGCCCAACTATTCGGATTAGCTATCCGATTAAACAAATAAATCACTATTATTTTTATGTGTCAATATTGTAGTTTATCTTCACTGCCACTGCGTAAGTCCGAAAGCGCAACACAAGCGTCGCCGGTAGCTTTCCCGCGTAAGCTGCAAACA
This sequence comes from Busseola fusca, assembly GCA_007844875.1. Classification (NCBI taxonomy): domain Eukaryota; kingdom Metazoa; phylum Arthropoda; class Insecta; order Lepidoptera; family Noctuidae; genus Busseola; species Busseola fusca. The sequence goes on along the minus strand of VKGM01005161.1, from coordinate 8,621 downwards.
ATTCGGAAGCGCTGGTGGTGCGGAGTGTAGCGCGTGGTGCGCCGGTGTCTCGGGACTGCGAGGTGGCGCGCTCGGCTCGCTCCGTTGATGATGGTGGAACAGTTAGCCATGCCGGGGAGGGAACCACCTGCTCGCCTGTGTCTTATCGTTCTCACGACACGATCACCGAACCGCCGCGAACAATCTCGTGATCTATATAGATGATTGGCGTCGGATTATTGGGAGAATTGGGCTCCACCGAGCGCTGTGACGCGTTCATTACCGTGACATTCGCGTGGAGAAATTGCGGCGTACCTGCTTAATGTTTGAGTGGCATTTCGGTGTTGCGGCGGTATCGGGTCATCGATGTTATGTTTGGGTCGCCATCTCCGCGGATGACTCTGGCGGCTGGAGATGATCGCCAGATAAGATAACTAAATAGCTTTATATCTAACCGAGCAAGGCCCGGTGGCCCAGTAGGCACTGGGACTATCGATACGATATAAAATTAAACCGCTATAGAAAGTCAATCAAAGTCGAAGATGAGCAAAGATAATTTTTTAATTCACCTTTCCTACAGCCAATAAGAAGTACCTAAGTATCTATTATATTAGATGAGATCTGTGAACAAAACAAAACGTGTTGCTTTGTGAATTATGGTGTCTTTGCCAACTAACCGATAGGATGAGTAGGGAATAATTTAGAATTTAGATGAATAACTTGAACCATTTGAATAAAAGCGGTCAGTAGCAGTTTGTTTCGGTTGTTATGTAGGTAACACTGAAGTAAACAAACGGATGGACAGTTTCCAATCAACAACAGGTGCGGTGCAATACACGGAACCGATTTTTAGGGTTCCGTAGTCAACTAGGAACCCTTATAGTTTCGCCAAAAAAGAATTATTAAAATTGGTTCACGCAATCTAAAGTTACAATTAAATAAACGAAATTTCGTCGTTATGTCGTCATAAGTTACGGTGGCGCAATGGTAATTGTGGCGGTCTTGAATGTAGAGGAACCGGGTCCAAAACTCGGGCCAGATGGGGTTTGATTTTCCACTTTTTTTTCATGTTTCTTCTTTTGTTACAAAAACTATTATTGGGACTGAATTCAATTTGTCTTTTCTCTTTAACTCTTAAGTGGACACTTATTGTGACAGACGGGAAACTACGGAACCCTACACTGAGCGTGGCCCGACACGCTCTTGGCCGGTTTTTATATTTTTTTATTCGAATCGTTCAGTGATTGACCAACTAAACCGCAAAAAATTACGCTCCACTTCGCACCCAAACACTGAGGAATCAGAAATAGTAAGTACTACTTTATCAATGTAGAATCGTAGAGAAAAGGTACTCGTCTATAATAATATATAATAATAATATTCCACAACTTTCACACAACGTCATCTAGTCTCATACTAAGCAGAGCTTGTATTACGAGTACTAGACAACTGATAAACATACTTATATATTTCTAAATACATACATGTTATAGATAAATTACACCCAGACACAGAACAAATGATCATGCTCATCACACAAACGTTTGTCTTGGGTGGGAATCGAACCCACGACCTCCGGTATAGCAGTCAGGGTCACTAACCACTAGACCAACAGGCCAGTCAATAATAAATATAATATATATAATAT
>VKGM01005129.1:1077-11368 GCA_007844875.1 Busseola fusca | reverse complement strand
GAACCTAACTTATTTTCGTATTCATTTTGTCCTTTAAAATGTCTTTTTATTGGTCAAAGGAGACTTTTACCTACTTTAAAATGTTCATTTTATTGCTCATTACACTAAAGTTATCGGCTTACTCATTTATAAATATTCCCTAATGCGGGTTATTGGAGAATTAGTTTTACTTCAAAAAATTATATTAGAATGTAATTTTAAGAACCGAAGCGCTGAGATGACCTCAGCAGAGGTTGCGAAAGAGTGGGTCTTAAAGTGGACATGGACAAGACCTTTTTAACTCAAATTCCCATGTAAACCCACTTATATGAAGATTGAGGACGCTACGCTCAAAGTTGTGGACGAGTGTGTTTTCCTAGGACAAGCTGTCTAGTTAGGTATGTCCACCTTCGAGAAAGAGGTCAATCGTCGAATCTGCGTCGGCTAGGCTACGTTCTGGTAGCTACACAATATCTTCGCGGCCCACATACCGCAATGTCTGAAGACGAAAGTTTTTGACCAGTGCGTGTTGCCAATGACCTATGACACTGAAACGTGGTCACTCACAATTGGTCTTATTAAAAGGCTTAAAGAAACCCAAAGGAAAGGAAGAAATAAAAGAAGTATTTATTGTGACTCATACAGGAAGATAATAAAACAAAACTAAACACAATCAAAAATAAAAAACAAATTGTACTTATCCAAAAAAAGTAACAAAAATCAGAAAAAATAATCATAAATTCCTATTCGAGGCCAAAAGGCTCCTATCTCAGCATGATACTTCGACATTTAAAAAACAAAATTAATGTCGCAGCGCTGGTATTCTGATAGGCAAAGAGTATATTAATATATGGATAGGACCTGGTGTGATGTCACAGGCAATTCGAGTAGTAAATAAATAATGAGATAGATAATATTAATAAGGAAAATATTAATAATTGTGTTTTAAATTCGCGCGAGACGTAACCTTAATTAGTATGGAGAGTTGACCTCAAGTTTCCGTACGTGGTGAAGAGATCCGCAGGAGATCTAAGGCAACCGATAACCGACATAGCCCAAAATACTGCCAAACTTAAGGGGGGCAGGGCATAGTCTTCGCAGAACAGATGGCCGATAGGGCTGAAAGGTTCTGCAGTTATGACCACATTTCAGAATAACAGACGTAGCGTTGGTAGACCTCCCACAAGGTGGACCCATAACCTTGTGAAGGCCGCAGAAATCCGCTGGATGTCACTCGTCACCCATTTTTTTCTCGCCGAGATGAGACTACGACTAAATTTTTATAGTTTTAAATTACGAGAATTGCCTTTCAGGTTCATTTAAAACAAACTTACAAGATTATAATAATAAGAAAACACGTTTATTAAAGAATTATGTAGTCTCTAAGTAAATATCGAACAAGATAATCTAAAAGCTACAATTTAAAAGTGTTCGAGATGTCTTTGACAGCAGCCACTCGTGAGTGCTCGTTATTCTGTTAAACTAGAGTGGTGGCAATCACTGCGTTTGACGTTGTAAGGGTGAGTACAGACAGCATAGACACACTCAAAAAATTTTATTTTACTAACCGACTGGGCAAACGTTGTTTAGCCACAAAAAAAGGAATAAAAAACAGATGTTGGCCGATTCTCAGATCTACCTGATATGCACACAAAATTTCATAAAAATCGGTCCAGACGTTTTGGAGTAGTATGGTAACTATCATTGAGACACGAGCCGGCGGGCATTGAGCGATTGAGTCGGCTTCCAGTCTAACCGGATTCAGCTGAATATCAGTATCGTAAACGTGGAGTGACTGCCTATCTGAGCTCCACAACCACAACTGGGTATTACGATACCCCTTGGTAAGACTGGTGGTCAGAATTTCGGACTTCTGACGACCCGTAACGACTATCAAAGATCTACAAATGACAGCTGGGACCAATGGCTTAATGTGCTTTCCGAGGCACGGAGGGATCTCGGTATGTAAAGATGGTCACCCATCCACAGACTAGCCGCGGCAAGCGTAGCTTAACCTGATCGATCGACCTATGCGGCTGTTATTATTAGAATTTTATGTATATAGTAGATAATTCATTCAAATGTCCAATAATATTTTAAAAATGTATTTGACACATCAAGGCACACTTTTTAGGGTTCCGTAGTCAACTAGGAACCCTTATAGTTTCGCCATGTCTGTCTGTCTGTCTGTCCGCGGATAATCTCAGAGACCGTTAGCACTAGAAAGCTCAAATTTGGTACCAATACGTATATCTATCACGCCGACAAAGTGGTAAAATAAAAAGTGGAAAAAAATGTTTTATTAGGGTACCCCCCTACACGTAAAGTGAGGATTGATTGTTTTTTCATTTCAACCCTAACGTGTGATATATTGTTGGATAGGTATACCGTTTTTTCAGGTAATGTAAATATGTTTCAGAGTATAGGTTAATTTCACCGTAATATCATAAGTCACAGTGGCTCAATGGATAGTATGGCGGTCTTGAATCTAGAGGACCCGGGTTCGAACCTCGGTCCATAGGGGGTTTTTTTCCGCTTTTTTTTGTTTCTATTTTTTTTCTTGTTTTTTTTTTGTTTTTCTGTTTTTGTTTCTTCTTTTGTTACAAAAACTATTATTGGGAGCTCGTTTTCAACACTTAAATTCTAAAATAAAAATCTAAGGGGCTCGTGGCAAAATAATAACAGCCGCACAGGTCGATCGATCAGGTTAAGCTACGCTTGCCGCGGTTGGTCTGTGGATGGGTGACCTTCTGTACATACCGAGACCCCTCCGTGCCTCGGAAAGCACGTTAAGCCGTTGGTCCCGGCTGTTATTTGTAGATCTCTGACAGTCGTTACGGGTCGTCAGATGCCCAAAAGTCTGACCATCACTGTTACCAAGGGGTATCGTATTACCCAGTAACTGGGTTGTGGAGGTCAGATAGGCAGTCGCTCCATGTAAAATACTGGTATCCAGCTGAATCTGGTTAGACTGGAAGCCGACCCCAAAATAGCTGGGAATAGACCATCTGCCTAGGCAGATGGTGATGAAAAGGCTATATCTATTTTTTTATTTCACTTTAACTCTTAAGTGGGGACACTTATTGTGACGGACGGGAAACTACGGAACCCTACACTGAGCGTGGCCCGACACGCTCTTTGTTTCTGTCGAAGTTCCTTGTATCATTATTGGTTGCCCACCTCGCCAGGGCTCCAACTTGCGAGGTGGACCACATACAGACTACTAATTTATTGTTTAATTGAGCCTTTGTTCAAAAAAAGGGTTTGTGCGTACCAACCTATTTTTACCCTTCATCTACTTAATTATTACAGTAATACTACTCTTCAGATCTAATAACTTGGCCCTAACTGTTCACACATCATCCGTGTTTGTATTAAAGAGTATGATTGCTGCGCCACAAAATAACGATTCTTAAAGATGAAACAACTGTTTTATTTATTTATTTATAGTTAATTAAAACGGTACAATACCAATTACATCTTAACATAGAGACAATTATATAACTTAAAAACTAACATGGAACTGTGGACTCCCTCGCGTACTTTCTCTCACAAAACACCAGACACCATACGCATAACCTTATTCCATTCATCCGCAAACACATCACATTCAGGGTTGGCCGTCAGAAGGGCATTCAACACCCTTAAAGTACGACAGACCGGAGATTCGGCTCTGGCTACAGTTTTCGCTGGGAGTTGCGCAAACAGATTTTGCCGGCGGCTCTGACGGTGTTCGATGTATTTGTCGGGCACAAATAGCCGGCATAAAAAACCATGGAGCTCTGGGCAGTCTATACGTCCCCGCAATATCTTACAGGCTAGAGTAAGCTGATCAAAGCCTCTTCTCACCTCCAATGAGTTAAAACCCAACATTCTTAGGAAATAGTTGGTAGGGTACATATAGGGAAAAAAATGGTATAACCTTTGGAAGAGGTATCTAAGGAAAGTTTTCTGTACCTTTTCCAGCTTCAGTGTTTAGGTCGCGTTATAGGGGTGCCAGATACAGGCACTAGACTCGAGTTTGCTTCGAACAAGAACAGTGTACAGCAGCCTAACAACATTTGGATTGCGAAAGTCACGAACATTTCGCAAAACAAATCCCAAGCGCCTGAAAGATTCCTTTGCAAGAGTAGAAACGTGATCCCCAAAAGTCGAACAGCTGTCGAAAATTACTCCTAAATCTTTAATTTTGGTAACACGAGTAATTATGTCATCACCTAAAGTATAGTCATAATGAATTGGCCGCAACCTGCCCTACATCATAACGTAGCACTTGCTTGTGTTAAAAAGTAGCTTCGGTTTAAAGAACTTTATTTCTCATTAAGACAATCGTCACTTACATGAGAACAATAAATCTTATTACTAATTTTAATTGTTAGTGTGGTTAGAAGAAAACAAATAAAAAAAAAACAAAAATAAGTAAGGTCGGTCAAACAAAAATTGGAAGCGAGTTCACTGCATTCCCAAGGTAAGGCACAAGTAATAGAATGTTACTGTTTTAAACAAAAATAAACATAACAAAGTGCTCCACTCATAGATGGCATCAATATCCCTTTGTAGGAGTTTGTAGTCCTCGTTTGTTCGGATTTGTGCGACTAGCTTAAGGTCGTCGGCATATAGCAGGCATTTGGCAAACTTAACATTAGTTATGAGGTCATTGATCATAATTAGGAACAGAGGCGGTCCCAACACAGATCCCTGACTTACACCCGAGAGTGTATTATATGGCTTGGACTCGAAACAGCCATATCTTACAAACTGCTTGCGATCGCGCAGGTAGTCCAAAAAGAAGTTAAAAAGACCGGACGAGAAACCGACGGCCCCCAGCTTAGTCAAAAGCACATCGTTGTCAACTCTGTCGAATGCTTTCCGAAAATCGAAATATAGAGCGTCAACCTGCCCACCAATGTCCAAGCCACGGGATATGTAGTCCACGTGAATCAGTAATTTCGAATTTAAGAAGCGACCCGGCCGAAAACCGTGTTGGGCATCGGATAAAGATATATTTACGCATTTGCAAATGAAGCCGTGAAGTATCTGCTTGAAGACCTTGGCAATGGTTGGCAGGATAACGATGGGTCTGTGTTCCTCTACTAATGTTTTGTCGTTGGTTTTAGGGATAGGAGTGACCCGCGAAGTTTTAAATTGAGCAGGATATACACCGGACTGGAAGGCTAGGCTAAACACATGACATAGAGGGTTTGCCAAGATGTCATGACATCCCATAAGGATAAAAGCTGGAATGTTGTAAGGGCCAACCGAGTTACAGGGCTTAAGTTTAGCAATCGCCTTAATTACATCCGGTGGGGTCAAAACGGGAAGAGAAATGCTATCTCCCTCACTACTCGCATAAAATTTCTTAGGGTTTAATTCAGGTGTATCGAGTAGAAACACGTTAGCAAAATGCTGAGCAAATGCCTCAGCCGCTTCGACACCCGAACATGTCCGACCAAATAAAGAAAGAAAGAAAATACATTTATTTAGCACAGACTAAAAGACACACAATACACCAGATACACACATTAGATAGCAACAAATAAAAATCAAATAAAAAGGTTTAGGTAAAGCCCAATGCAAGAAAATGGCAGGAATGTGTGCCTCGCTGCTGCACCAAAAAGGCCCAGTTCAGCAAAAATGCCAGGCAACTAGTGCCTGACGCTGGTTCTCAACAGAACCTGATGTGTGAGGTGACGGATGTAAATCAGTCTTACACTGCAACGTAACGTGTGTCTGCAGCCATGAATAAAATAAATACGTATCAGATAAAAAATAGTAACGAATATGTACAACATAAACAGTGAGAGTTAAGTAAGATTGCAAAATATAAATAAACAAATATGAAAAAATATATAAAAATTAAAATAAATACTGACAAATGTATGGACCATTGTACACCACGTTTGGCTCGAAGCCGCCCTTTGATCGCAAGCTAGAAATATGTTGCCAGAACTGTCGCGGATTTTTGCCTATGTTATCTTCCAATGTATTACAAAACAATCTGGATCTTGTCGCAGAGCACTAAACTCTGCATATAAGTATGAGACCACAGCGTGAACTGTTGGTTAATTAATATATGTTTATATGTCACTCAAAATTAACTCAATAAAAATGTTCATGTCAAAAATGGACTTGAAACCTTTGTTTATTATTAAAATCTTTTCTGAATGTTATGTTACAGGCCGACAAATACCATTCATTACATAGGAAATGTGAGAACGGAACAGTTTTTTTTAAATAAGTAAAATAAAACCAAAGCCTGTGACTACAGCTTTGGTGCTAAAAACATATGTTTTGACAGATAAGTTCCGAATATAACAATATCTTACATTTTATTAAATCCAATTCGCATTAAATCGGATGTGTCCTTTTTATCTCCTGGAGAACTTAACCCAAGTTCAAGTAACGTCAGTATTGTAGCAATTAACTAGGTACTTGCTTTTATACTTTTTTAATCAAACAATTAAAATAATCTTGTAGAGTCTAATCTACCAACTCTACCAAACGTCTCGCAGACCGCATGGCCACAATATAATTAATGGCGTTTGATTGAGGCTATCTAATGTACCTATCCCCGGAGCTAATATATAGTTGTGTCACATTAACGCAACCTACTCTACCCAACCAACCACATCGGCACTGCTGCGTGTGTGCCCACGCACACCGCGCATGCAGTTTTTCAGTCTTGTATGGATACCATACTTTTATTGACTGGTATTGATATCATTCTTCCAAGTACCTATGTATAGCCATCTAACATTAGTCGTCAAGGACTACTCTTTGACTGTCTCCAACTAGGTCCAATAAGGACAATTCTGATTGGCGAAATGTAGGTGTAGGTACCGAACTCGCAAGTGTGAACTTTATGATTAGTACCTACTAATCAATCACTTTTAAAAAGTGTTTTTTTTTTTATTTAAAAACATCGCCCCATACTAGAAATTACTCCTACATCGTGGGTGCGTTTACAAACATTCAAAATAACACACTTTATAAATCCAGTAGCTACGTGAAGACGGGCAACAAAGATTATTCGTTAGATATGTTTATCAGAGAATCGAGTCATGATAAAAATAAACTCTACATTGTGAGAGGTATCCCGTATCTATATCTGCAGCGCCATCTGTTTAATATTTCTAGAACTAATACAGTGATAATGAACTAATACAAGATCGACTGGATGTACTTGCCATGTTAAAATTCTCGTACATATAGGAACAGATTGTACTCTACTGGTCGTTTACTGAAGAGTTCTAATAAATTCAGCTTCACACTTAATTCGTGAATATAATACCCAAAGAGTCCGGTCGCGCCTCTCGGCAGTGCGCGGAAACTCTATAATAGTTCCACGCGCCGCCACCCTACAGCCCATGGTAGCACTTGAGTGTTCTAGTAGATGGCGCTAGAATGGACACCATACCTAGTAAACAACAATTTATACAAGGGAACATCATTAAATGAAGAACAATTTTAGAGATACGGGGTTGTCACACAGACAGTAATGTGAGGCATTGGCGCCGATTCCCTTGTTCACAAACGAAACTAAATTTAAGTTCAGTGCATCTCTTTCTTTCTATTTCATTATGAAAGGGACAAAAGATAAATATTAGTTTAGTCCTGTCAAATTAGTTAGCACCTGAAGTAAATTGACGCTTTTTTAGACGCCATGTTTTTAATCACGTCTAAACTGTCTATGGATTTTTTTAATTTGACAGGACTAAACTAATATTATATCTTCTGTCTTTTTCTAAATGAAATAGAAAGAAAAAGATGCACTGAACTTAAATTTAGTTTAGTTTGTGAACAAGAGAATCGGGGCCATTATCTATTGTCTCCAGTCAACTTGCACTGAGACTTCGCTGGCCGTAAAAGCTCGAAATGAGCTGCCATTCCACTTGGTGCTGACACTATTAACCGCACACTTCACCTAAGTTTTTACGGTGACATTTATACAGAATCGGAATAAACTATAGTGTTATTTTATGGTTATTTACAGAAAAGTAAAAAGATTCCTCGAGTCTTAAACCATTTCTTTGTGTGTGACAGAACACGTGTTTTATAACTTAATCTACCCCATACCTTTTTTGCAATAGGTACTTAAGTTTTTCCATAGAAAAATATTCATTCTTTTTAACCTGTTTGTATCCTAATTAGTTGCACTTAAGCAATTGTAGGCGTTAGTTGTGATATTAATATTGAGTTTGTTGGAATTTATTCAACTCAGAGTTTCAGCTATTTCTACTGAAAATGGCAAAACGTAAGCAAATTACACTACTTCACAAAAAGCCTTGGAATTTCCTGCAAAGGTGCACTACACCTTTGGAACACAAGAGACTAGAACAAATAAAGGTGCACTACACCTTTGGAACACAAGAGACTAGAACAAATAAAGGTGCACTACACCTTTGGAACACAAGAGACTAGAACAAATAAAGACAGAAAAAGATCTGGTAAACCAAAGCCACAACAAATCAGGACGATAACTTAATTTTTAGGATTTTCTCCAGAATAAATAGAATCTGATCAGTCTTGATACAGCATAACGTCACACCTGTGCCCTCTAAAGGAGTACGCAGATAAGTTCAGTATTCCATGCGCCGGTATAGGTACCCTCATTTCTGTCAACGTTGTTATTGGAGTCCTACCTCTAATCTTGCAAGTAAATTTTGGCAAACTTTTTTGTTTATGTTTAATCAAATAAACTATAAATCATGATCATCATTTTAGAAAAATTCTCATAAAAATTTCGTAAAAATCTTTTGATGGATTTCGGAGAGACAGACAATGGAACTCTTTTATTAAAAGTCTATTTATTGATAGCAAATCACTAGCGGTGTCTACCTGTCTGTGTGTTAACTGACAGACAGGAAGTAGTGTTATTAATTTTTTTTAACTCTTTAGTGGGAACACTTATTGTGATGGACGGAATACTACGGAACCCTACAGTGAGCGTGACCCGACACGCTCTTGGCCTGTTTTATTTAAGTCTGTTATTTAACAGCGTAGAAGAACAGAAGTAGCCCAAAGAACAGGGCCATATCTCGGAAAATTGGGTTACTAATTTATACAAATTAGACGGGTTATGTATGTTAGGTTAGGTTGTATTTGGGATTGGTGCTCAACAGCCAGTGGGACTTCGGCCCCCACTTCCGGCGGCTGGCACCAAAGTTGTTGGGCGCGGCTGGGGTGCTATCAACGCTGCTTTCCAACCTGGGGGGCCCGAGGGCCGCCTGTAGGCAGCTCTACATGGGGATCGTGCGATCCATAGCCCTGTACGGGACTCCGGTGTGGGCCTCTGACCTGATGGCGGGCTGCATCGCCATACTGCGGAGACCGCAAAAGGCGATGGCCGTCAGAGTCATTAGGGGGTATCGCACTATCTCCTACGAGGCGGCCTGCGTTCTGGCTGGATCCCCGCCCTGGGACCTGGAGTCGAAAGTACTCGCGTCGCTGTACCAGTGGCGTGAGGAAGCGAAGACACGGGGCGAACGGCCAATGCAGCGCCAATTCGAGCAGCGTCGGTCGCAGTTCCGCGAGGTCCTGGTGGCGGAATGGCGGGACAGGCTTTCTTGACCCACCGCCGGCTTCAACACCATCGAGCCCATCCAGCCGGTACTGGCGGACTGGCTCGGGAGAAGGCACGGCTCCCTGACGTTTCGGGCGACATAGTTCTCAGCTCTCGGGGCATGGTTGCTTCGGGAAGTACCTGTGTCGCATAAACAGGGAGCCGGACGCCCGGTGTCACCACTGCGTCGACTGCCGGGAGGACACGGCGCGGCATACGCTGGCAGAGTGTGCCGCTTGGGAGGAGCCGTGCCGTCCCCTCATCTCAGAAGTAGGCAGTGACGTGTCGCTGCGTGAGTGCTGCGACAGACTCGGGGACGTCTGTCGCCCCCCACACATCAGGACCCGAGGTGGCGGCGCGAAGTGTTCCACGCGCGCCCCTCTTAGACGTCGCGGGGGGAGTCGAACACCTCACTCCCCCCCTGACCAGAAGAGGCCCGCCGACGGTGCCGAGCCGGCACCGTCGGGGGTTGCGGAAAATAATGTTCGTTCCTGTGACCCCCGGTAAGGGTATGAGATGGAATACTGGGGTGGTTTTTAGTCAGTAAGAGTCTGACAGACCCTGTCGCCCGCCCCAGGGCGGCGGACATCCATTAGGATTCTCCACCACAGAAACAAAAAAAAAAGGTTAGGTTAGATTAGTTTAGCCCATCATTTAAACACACCTACGACGCCACGTAACTAAGCTTACGTTGTTGACCCTGCTACGGTCTGGAAGAAACACTTCGCATCGTCTTTTATACCGCGTACA
>VKGM01005123.1:3118-15502 GCA_007844875.1 Busseola fusca | reverse complement strand
GGTTATAACATTAAAAAAAAAAAAAAATATTGTGCAAAATATTAAATATTTGTACACCATATGTAATGTTGTATGCCCAATGAGCTGTGGGCCAAACTAACCACCGCAGGGAGATAATAACCCCTTCACATTTTCCTATATCGTGGGTGCGTTTACAAACATTTAACTCACATACACAGCCAGACCCGGAAAAAATACTTGTAGGTCATACAAATATTTGTTCCCTGCGGGAATCTGACACGCAACGCAGCAGTCAATTGCTTAATAACTACTGCATCAGCCGTGCCATCAGAACATTCTACCATTATACGCTATTAGCCTACTAAATGATAAATTATTCCATTTCTTATTTTTGTAATTTATTGCGACATGTTTACCGCAAATAAACGTTTTTTCTTTCTTTCTTTTCTTTCTTATTTATTTAATTTTTATGTAAGTAGGTTTGTACAAACACTTAAAAGTCAATGATTTCTTTTTAACTAGATGAGTTTGGCGTTTCCTATTTGACTACTCTGATAAGAAAGGCCTAAACAAACTCAGAGGCTCCTTTAAAGTCCAGACATAATCTTGGTCAGATCATATGAAGGCCATGTAGAATCGATGTCTGAGATGGTCTTTTGAGGAAAGACACAGGTTGAGGGGACCCGTCCAGTCAGTGGTCACTACTACTACTGTATTATTTACTGTTAGCCTGCTTCAACCCACTGCTAGGTAAAGACCTCCCGTAAACTCAGCCTGTCGCAGTTCACTGCTGGAGATAGGGCTCTCCCAGGCTAACCACAACACCCTATCCTCCGCCTTCCGCATCTATTCTGTCCCAGCCACCTTCACCTTTTTTATTTTCTTTTTACACGATCCTTATTATTTTAAATAACATTTGGCGTGATGTAATTCAATGAACACCTGCTGCACTCTCGAAAAAGCATGCATGCAAGTGAGAGCGCGGTGAAGAGAGAATAGAGAGGCACGATCGGCCTAAGCGTTTTCAACAATGTTTTCTTATGACGTTATCACGTAAAACTATCGTCCGTAAACAGACTTTTTTTTGTCAATAGTTATTAATTGTGTCAATTTAAATTGTCTATTTTTTAGCTCAAAGTAACTGTATTAAACCGTTTCAGAGCTTCACCGCTATCATAGGCCCAAACGGCAGTGGAAAAAGTAACGTGATTGACTCTATGCTCTTTGTGTTTGGGTACCGAGCCACGAAGATCAGGTCAAAGAAGATATCCGTACTGATACACTCGTCCAGCAAGCATCCCAATATCAAGAGCGCTACCGTTGAGGTGCACTTCAGTAAGATTATTGATGAGGTACGTTCAATTTCACTTATAGCTTTTGTTTAGAAAAATTGACTTTTGACTTTGAATGAATGTGAGATATTATGTACAAATCATCGACATCATTTGCCTTTGTTTGTGGTTGGGAAATCATCAAACGACCTCTTCCGCTCTGGGCGGAGCAGAAGGGCGTGTCTGACTTTTTCTGACTAAAACCTACCCGTGTTCCTTCATTCGCCTGAGCGCCAGGGACCACGGTATTTCTTTCGAACAACCCGCGGCCCTGGCAGGTCATCCTTTGCCTAGCCTTATCCCATATCTTGGGTTCGGCTTCAAATCTAACTGGATGCAGCTAAGTACAGATAATGCCATCCACGAAGACGCGCCCCACTCCCCTCCTAATCGTCAGTGGTTATCGCTATTATAATCCCACACGTGTTTTAGTTTTGACGATATTCACTAATTACACCCACTAATCAGTAATGACTGTGAATCGACAAAACTAAAATAGTAGTGAAATGTTTCACACTTCTTTAAGCATTCAAAAGAAGAGTGGGGCGGGTCGTCGTGGATGGCGCTATCTGTACCACAATCCCGTTATTGGGTAACACGAAATACCTTAGTAAGACTGGTTGTCAGACTGTCAGGCTTCTGACGACCCTTAACGACTGTCAAAGATCCACAAATGACAGCCGGGACCAACGGCTTACCGGGCTTTCCGAGATATGGAGGGGTCTTGGTATGTGATGATGGTCAACCATCCATGGACCAGCCGCGGCCACCGTTGCTTAACCTGGTCGATCAACTTTAATCATCGTTTATCCTTTAAAGTATTAAATAAATTGTTCGTCTTTTATACAGGAAGGAGGTGACTTCACTGTTATACCTGGCAGTGAGATTGTGGTAGCTAGAACAGCTTTCAGAGACAGTTCATCATTCTACACTCTGAACGGAAGACGGGTGCAGTTCAAAGAAGTGGCCAAACTTTTACGGTCAAATGGCATTGATTTGGATCATAACCGGTTTTTGATTTTGCAGGTGAGTTCAAAGACTATTGGAACCTTCGAATTTTTAACAGTTGTTTTGCGGGGGCCCAAATGGAACTGTACTATGTCATGTGAAATCAGTCTGCCTAGCCTTTTCCTAACTGTGGTGGGGTTGACTTCCAGTCTAACCACATGCTGCTGAATACCGGTGTTTTACATGGAGTGACTGCCTGTCTGATCTCTATAACCCAGTTTCTGGGTAACACAATACCCCTTGGTATGATTGGTTGTCAGACTTTCAGCCACCTGACGACCCATAAGGACTGTCAAACATATACAAATGACAGCCGATACTAACGGCTTAACGTGCTTTCTGAGGCACGGATAGATCTCGGATATGTTATGAATAACGCAACATCGGCTGGCATAGTTTAACTTCCGATTGACCCATTGCTGGTCTTTGCTGTAAAAGTCTCATCGTGACAACTTAGAGGAAGTGAGTTTGAAGTATGTGTTATTTCACCTGTTACTATTAGTTAGCCTGCATCATACCACTGCTGGGCAAAGGCCTCCCCCATCCCCCATCACTTCCAGCTGTTTCGATCCAGTCGTGCTGACGCCATCTTCTACAGGGTCTGCCGCGTCGCCTTCTAGCTGTGCTCTTCCTCGTTAGCTGTGGCAGGGCTCCATGTGGTGTTTATTTTGGCTCACAGCTTATTTAGCATATACGGAGACGTGGCTACCCTTTTTTTTTCGTGGTCAGGAAATCATCAAATGACCTCTCCCGCTCTGGGCGGAGCGGAAGGGCGTGTCAGACTTTTACTGACTAAAACCCAACCACGTTCCTTCACCTGCCTATGCGCCCCAGGGACCCCGGTTACTCTTTGATACGCTCCACGGCCCTGGGGCAGGCATCGGTCCTTAAGGACCCCACGCTATGCTGACTGCATCTCTTTGAGGCGCACGCGGAACACGACGCGCCGTCGACCCGGGCCTGGTCCTTACCGGGCGGCGAGCTGCCCATCGCTCGCCGCCCGCAGGCCCGCGCCTACGGTGGCTGGGAGCTTGGTGCCATCTCCCGACGACCAGGGCGTCTCCTGCGGCAGGCGCTGTTGGTTAACATTTGTGCAATTGTTTTGTCGAATGTCGTTTGAAATGTACAGAAAGTATACAGCTGACTGTATTATGAAGGCTGTTTTTGTACGCAAAATACGCGCGTTGTCGTGGAGTTGCGGACACCAGCCCGTATTACCTATCATCCTATCACTTATATAAAATTTTAATATAATTAGATTCGCGCTAAAAAGGTTAAACAACATCTTTATAACGAATTTTGAAAAATGCAAATACCTCTAACTAATCAATTTTGTGAACCCAAAACCTTTACATAACGTTCCCAACAATATGACCCTAATTAATCCCATAGTATGTGATTCAGTCTGGACAGGTTTCGACATGAATAAAACATGAACTACGCTAACCCTAACAGGATCAACATTCCCGCATTTCCGCTGCTATTTGTGACATATACTATGCTAGAATCGACCTCACAAGTCATAAAATCACTTACCCATTGTGCAAATCCCTCGTCAACTTAATTTTATTTAATCAAAAATTCTGCTTCAAAGTCACCTCAATATTTGAATAGAGGCTACTTTGCATGATAATAATAATAATTTATTTATTTGAAAAAGTGGTTCATACAGTTTACAGTCTGTTATTATAAATGTAATTTTACGAATTATGGAAAATGATGAGAGCAGTGGTAACGGCCCCGACTTACAATTTGTAGGTAGTAGGTTCGAACCCCGTCAGGCGCTTTACTGTGTGTTAATTATTTCATCGACACTGCTCTCAAAACGGTGAAGGAAAACATCGTGAGGAAACCGGCATGTCTTAGAACCGAAACTTTGAAGACATGTGGCATCTGCCAACCCGCACTGGGCCCGCCTCTCACCAAGAGGAGGCCTGTGTCCCAGCAGTGGGAACATTATAGGCTGATTATGTTAGGGGGCGTCCATAAATTACGTGAGGTGTTTTTTTTTTTTAATTTTTTGTCCCTCCCTGGGACCCTGGTGATGTCGTGAGATTTTATTCAACCCTTCCCCCATACCCCAAACTCATGCGATTTTTTTCAAAATGTGGGTTTCTTACGTAAACACGTTGGATTGTTATTGTAAAAAAAAAATTGTTTCGTGCTTTTATTTACGACTACTTAAGGCTTGTAATCAATATTGCTGAGAGTTATAAGTGTAATTAAACATTAACGATAGAATACTTAAATCGTGACTACTGTGATTAAAAAAAGAATATCCACTCTAATTCAGTCCATAGAGAATCATGTGCGGTCTCAAGAGAGACTATTGGAACCAACATATCCATATGATTTTCAGTAAAATCATCTGCTCCTTCAACTTCGTCCTGATGTAGCAACTCTAAGCCGTTGGCGCTTGCGCACAGTAACTCATTAACTCGTCTTGTGACAATCCGTGAGAGTCGTAGTTTGCGGAACATACGCGCTTGCTTAGCTGGTGCAATGTGGGCTGCTCGCCTGTGCTCTGCAGCTCTTGTGATAGATGCAAAGTAAATACCGCATGTACTGCAGCATCTTTTCTCTAAATCATCACGTACACTTGGGCAATAGAGATCATAAGGCGTGCTGATGAAGGCATTCAGCGGTTGTCGTCGTATTGGTCGGTTGTGGTCGTATTACGATTACGCTTAAGATTAAATCTTAAGCATGTACAATCTGGATTAAATGGAAAAACGAGTGTGCTTATGACCACACGACTGAAGTGAAACTTCTTTTTTTATGAGAGGAAAAGAGAAAGAAAATGTGCGCGCGCACTGCTGTCTCTTGGTTATATCCCCCACTCAATTCCCGTTCGCCTCGCCTGAACTCACTTTTCGTAACGTTTTTGTAACGCGTTCGCCAGCTTACTCCCCAAGCAAAAAAAGCTCAAGCGTGCGTAAAGAAGTTTCACTTCAAAAAACTTCTCTCCAACGTAAGATTAGATGAGATTTGACTCGTCCCCCCTTTAAACTTCTCACGTAATTTATGGACGCCCCCTAATGTCAGTGTTACGTCAAAATCCAAATAATAATGTCGTGTTTATAAGGTGTTTAGCCTAACTGCAAAACACTATTTTGTGTTAGCAAGTATACCTAGAGAGAATTATGTGTACCGCTAAAAGAAAGTATTACTTTGTGGTTTCAATGAATAACGAATTATTCAACTAATGTAAGATTCTCTGTTCCTTATTTTTCAAGACATTTGACGGCTTTGACATACAGTCAACTGCACGTTCATGATAGGTTACAATTTGACAGCGCCTACGATTTTCGTAATTTTAAGTTTTACTCTCCGTGTACTTGATCGTACAAAACATTTGTATCGAGAAGAAATCTCTCTTTTCCGTTCTTCTTTTGTCAGTATTGAATACTAGATATTTAGATATGGTGGAGAACTTGCTTCCCTATTATAGAATAATTTCTATCCGCGATTTCAAATTTTGGTAAACAAAAGGTGGTAATTTTCGTAATTTAAAACTTTCAAAATCTAGTGGCAGTCACATATTGGCGACAAACAAATGTCGAAAACTTGGTGAAATGTAGGGTTATTAGACGTATTTTGAAAGATTAAGACTGAGATCAGGCTCTGGACGTTTTTGCCCCTTCTATCAAATTACAAAAACAATTTTACATGATCAATTAACTAATTAACTTAGATGAGGTCAGGCCTGCGCTTTCCTCCTAAAATGTAATATGGAATGATTGTTTTCAAAAGAGTAACCGTGGAGTTTCTTGCCGGCTCTTCTCCATAGGAAACGACCATTTGGAACCGTACACCTAGCTTCTGACGTAACATAAGTGCCCATGTAGAACGAAAAGAACAGAAGATAAAATATTAGTTTAGTCCTGTCAAATTATTTTTATAGACAGTTTAGACGTGAGTAAAAATATGGCGACCAAAAATACGTCAAGTTACATCAGGCGCAGACTAATTTGACAGTACTAAACTAATATTTATCTTCTGTCCTTTTCTCTGAATCACTGAACTTAAATTTGGTTTATTTTAGCAATCACCCCGCAGGCTAATATAACTTCAACTAAACTACATATTAATAAAGCTAATAATTATCTATTTGCGCGGCACCATTAGTCGTAAGGTCACATGTCACTAATTGATCAATTTTGATCATTTGCGGCAGCCCCCGGGGGTTTCGTCTCCAAGATGGTGACGATCCATTGTTATTTCTATTATTAATCACAACATGTCGTAAATAATTACCTAAATTGGTAACACTAATCTCAGTAGATCTCAATATTCTCCTGACCGTATCCCAATTTATTTGGAGTCAATATGTAGATATGCAACGTATATTTTTCTTCCATATTTCTCTGTTAGTCGTCTGCAGGAAAACCAAGTTGAAGAGATAAATTCTACGTAAAAAGAAAAAAAACACACCACATACTCGCTTCATTGATCTGGCTTAGGCCGAATAATGTATCAACCAAAGAGCTAGGAAATAAAAGTTTACCAAAATTAATAATAATATTTCTTCTTGTTCTTCTTCTCAGCCTATAGAGGTACACTGCTGGACATAAGCCTCCTCCAAGGCTTTTCACAACGTCCGGTTTTGCGCCGCCCGCATCCATCGAGTTGCCGCGACCCTCACCAGGTCGTCGGTCCACCTTGTTGGGAGCCACCCTACGCTGCGACTTCCGGTACGTGACCGCCACTCCAGAACCTTACTGCCCGATCTGCCGTAGGTTCTACGTGCAATGTGCCCCGCCCACCGCCACTTAAGTTTAGCGACTCTAAGAGCTATGTCGGTGACTTTGGTCCTTATGCGGATCTCCTCATTCCTGATTCGATCGCGCTTGAAATGATCGTGCTATCACAAACGTTTGTCCTGGGTGGGAATCGAACCCACGACCTCCGGTATAGCAGTCAGGGTCACTAACCACTAGACCAACAGGCCAGTCATCAAGTCAAATCATCAACATTCCACTACTATTTTAGTTTTGTCGATTCACAGTAATTACTGATTAGTGGGTGTAATTAGTGAATATCGTCAAAACTAAAACACGTGTGGGATTATAAATAGCGATAACCACTGTCGATTAGGAGAGAAGTGGGGCGCGTCTTCGTGGATGGCATTATCTCTACCGATAAACAAACAAAAACAGGTTTCTCAAATATTTTGTATTCATTGTAGAGGCCCAGCGGTATCAGCGCCAACTTAAGTGTTCGAACCCCGACAGGCGGCACCAACCTAGAGGTATGCGGGCTACTCAAACAAACTGACAGAAAAACTCTTCAGCAGCATTGTTATTAATACCTATAGATTAGGTCCAGGAAGCGGAAAACCCCAACTTATTACCGACAAGTACCCTTTAAAACACCATTCACAAAGAGATAGTTGCCTTATGCTAAATACCGGCAAAGATAAAAAATCCTGTCTATGTTTTTTAACAAGAATCTGACATAAGAATATATAAAAAGACTCCGACGAAGCCCGCTTAACCTCTCACTGCGGTAATTCCTTAACCTTTTACATTTATAGGATGCTTATACCAGCCGAGACATAAGAAAAGGAGATTAAAAAGGTTTACTCTTAATGCTATGTCGTGCAAGAATATAGAGCGTCATTATGTTGGGACTTTTTCAGAAGTTAGGAGAGTTATAGAGGTATAACGAACAGGGTATAAAGTTCCCACAAAGGAGAATCCTCTGATCTGTAACTGAAATCGATTCGGTACTCAATTATTAAGAAGCTGCTTTCAGGACTTGCGTTTATTATTATTATTTATTCAAAATTTCGTTCATAGCACCTTAACGGCTAAAATGCCATTGACACAAAGCTACACCTAACTTACATTTATGACCCGCAAATGGTATTGAAAATACAATAACAATAGATTTTTATTTTTGGTGAGAGGGAAATCATCAAATGACCTCTTCATTTGATGATTTCCCACCCACTAAAAAAGCGCAGCAGTTGAGCAGTGAGCTCCTCGTGTATAAGATTGTCCAAGGAAGTGTTACCTTTTTTTTTTTGAATGGGAATTCATCAAATGACATCTCTCGCTCTTGGCGGAACGGAAGGGCGTGTCAGACTTTTACTGATTAAAACCCACCCATGTTCCTTCACCTGCATATGCGCCCCAGGGACCCCGGTTACTCTTTCAGTCGTCCCACGGCCCTGGAGCAGGCATCGGTCCTTATGGACCCCACTCTATGCTGACAGCATCTCTTTGAGGCGCGTGCGGATCACGACGCGCCGTCGACCCGGGCCTGGTCCTTACCGGGCGGCGAGCTACCCATTGCTCGCCGCCCGCAAGCCCGCGACTACGGTGGCCGGGAGTTCGCTGTTATCTCCCGACGACCAGGGCGTCTCCTGCGGCGGCTAGGGGCGAGAGGGCGCTGCGACCGCCTCTCCCTCTCGTGCGCCGCTTCCCTCTGCGAGTATTACTGCTTCGCAGAAGGAGGCGACGGCCTGCCATGCGCTCTCGCTCCGGACCAGGACCGGACGCGAGAGATCGCCGCCACGAGGACACGGCGATTCCACCGTACCCACCCACTCCACCGTGTCCTCAACTTGAGGCTTGTTAGGGCGCATTACGACATTCATTATACATTACGAACTTGTCAAGCCACGTATTCTACTTCCATAAAGGGGCTTCTTGGTCAACAAGGAACTCACTAGAGTGACGCGAGTAGTGTAGCTTTTACTGAAAATCACTGCCAGGTACTACCTGAAAGTGATAGAGGAATGTCAAAAGCAATGCACACGCACAGTACGGCAAAGGTCCATTACAACGTTGTTATACCTATTGAACTTAAATGCCAAAGTTGGAGGGACTCCAGAAACGCGGCGAAACGAAAGTCTGACCGTTCGTGATAAACTTCATCATGACCTATAAGAAGCATTATACAGGATGTCCGGTAGTTAATGGATGATAACCTCCTACAGGGTCATCAAAAACCATAATATATAAGGGACGAAAGCTGAAATCACGAAAAAAGAATCGACTATTTCCTATATTTTAAACAGTTATGTCCACATGTGTTTTCATTTCACGATCACAAGTGTTATAATGTTATAAACTAGTGCTTGACCGCGATCCCGCCTGATGGTAAGCAGTAATGCAATCGTTGATAGTAAAGCACATTATTAGCCTATTCACTCTAGCCTTGAAGACAATTAAATTGTAATCAGACGGGAAGACCGTCGCAGGCAAATTGTTCCAGTTCTTCGATGTACACGGTAAAAAAGACGAGGCGAAACACTACGTCCGGATCGTAGCGGTGTCAACAACGTAAGGGTGGATCTCGCCGTACGACGGGTTGTCCGCCGATGGAACGGTGATGGCGGAACTTGAACTTCAAAATTGATTTGCCCTGCTGGAAACCACAAGCACTTTTAACGAGAAAGCTGGCGAAGCGGACAAAGCCTTACGTGACGAGTCCCTTCGCAGCAAAAAAGTAAAGTCCTAACTTTCCTGGGAGACTTTCGGACTTAGGAGGAAAAATGAAGATACTCGAGAAAGTCGAGGATTTTTACGGGCACCTTAAGTCAACGCGGTCGAAAACGCAGGGCATAGTATGGATGACCATCATCTGCCCAGCCTTTCTTGACTATGTTGGGGTCGGCTTTCAGTCAGACCAGCTCCAAAAAAATACTGGTATTCACCAGTATTTTGCATGGAGCTGGAGATGGAGCGATTGCCTACCTGACCTTTACAACCCAGTTATTGGGTAATACCTCTTGGTAAGAATGGTTTTCAGAATTTCAAGCTTCTAACGACCCTTAACGACAATCAAATATCCACGAATGAGAGTCTGAACCAACGGCTTAACGCCACTTACTGTAGCAAAACACATTCATTATAATAATAAAATAAAATCGGTGACATATGATCACGGCCATCCTTTAAACCCCTATATATTCTTATACTCTTTGCTTTAAACATAAATATCTCTATCACAAAGACTATAGGGATGATCGATATACATCGATGTTTTAAAATCATCGACTTTTAGCTAGAAAACATCAATGTTTTTACATCAAAATTAAAATGTTTTGAGTGGTTCTTATTCAGAAATAAAGTTTCAATCGTTCAGTTGCTATCGATTATGGTCTCCCGCGTTGTTTCCTTTGAGTGATTGAATAAAGAAGCACGTTCTGATACCACTCCCGATACAAACCGTTACAAATCTGTAACGGTTTGTATCGGGAGTGGTATCAGAACGTGCTTCTTGCTCCTTTCAATGTGGTTAGGTACACTAATCAGTGTACCTAACCACCTTGATCAGTAAATTCGTCAACACAGTCTGCCATCGTTACCGCCAATGTCTAAACAACGCACTATATATTTGAACTTATTTCCTATTGGCAGCAAGTATCTTTTATTTGTTTTTGAACGACTCACTGGTTCCATCACTATTAACTTTCCTGTCAAAATTAAACTGACACTACTGACAGTGACATTACTGACATTCAATAACAGCAGTGTCGTCAGCTGTCGTCTGTCAGTCTGTGTCAGTCATTGTCAAAAATTGACAATAGTTAAAATAATTGTGATTTACAATACCAATAATTTTATTTATTTTGTTGTAAATAATAGGATAATTGCTCGTTAATTTGTTTTAGTTCATTCAAATTTCTTAAACCTTGACATAATAAAAATGACGGAATCACGGAAGCCGAAACGTAGCTTCAACTTGAGGAGTCTTCGACTATCTCTAAAATACCGGCCTGAAATCCTGGAGCTGATACTAAGACTGAGATTGCGTATCAAACAGAAACAGTTTATGATACAAAAGCTAAAGTATGGCATAGAGGAAATGGTTAGTAACCAAACAATAATTTTGTTGTTTTCACAGTTTTTCACTATCACTTATTTGCAGCTCACCTATAAACCCTTAGGAGCTCAAAAGTTCAAATGTCACCTATGAGCCACAATGATTTTTTCTATTGATATTTTATTTTTATTGTTAAATGGGGTTGCTCTTGACCTCAATTACGCCTGATGGAAAGTGCTGGATGAGGTCTATGATGGAATGAGTGTGCCCAGAAGGCAGAAGATGCCTTTTTACTCTTGCTTTGTTACCGAACCTTATTAAAGCTTGCATTGAAGAGGGGCTAAAAAAAGCAACAATTGAATGCAAAGATTACTTAATACTTATCATATTATTCAATTTACAGGTCTCTGAAAATAGATTTAAAGATGTTTCATCTGTAAAGAAACTTACAGATAGTGGCACTATCACTGATATTATACAAGTAAGCAAACATACTATTGAAGACCTAGATCAATCCACACAAACAGAGTCTAATGACACTTCAATATCAGAAGGAACAGAAACTAAGAAATCTAAATTAGTTAAAACTAAGGACCAAACAACGCAAACAGAAGAAATATTAAACAAAACAAAACACAATGCTCTAGAAGTAGTTAAGGATTTAGAAAAACCGGAGGACTCAGGATGGAATATAAATGACAACAATAAGGATACTAAGAGCATAGCGGAGCAAGTAGCTGAAGTTGCACAAGATGCTATGAAGGAATCTGGGATGGTGTATGTGGAGTCTGCGGGAATGTACTATGATTATAAGACTGGATACTATTATAATTCGGTAAATTTTTGTTTTTTTTGTTTTAATGTTATGCTTACTTCATTCTTCTTTAATTTCGCATAATGCTTTATACAGAGTGGCAGGGAAATTGATGTACAAACTGTAACCATGCATTCAGCACATGGTTTTAAACCCTCTACACTCCATTCGGAATAAGATTAGAGCACTGTGTCGTCTGGACGTGAATAAAGCTAGTGGACCAGATGGTATACCGGCGATTGTTCTCAAGGCTTGTGCGCCCGAGTTGTCTCCTGTATTGACACGCTTGTATCGCCTCTCATTTGGAACTGGTATAGTGCCCAAGTCCTGGAAGCTTGCCAACGTGCAACCCGTGCCCAAAAAGGGTAGTCGTGCCGATCCTACCAACTATCGGCCGATTTCAATAACCTCCATACTCTGCAAGATTATGGAGCGTGTGTTGAACTCGCGCCTCTTGGCATACCTGGAAGGTAACGATCTCCTCAGTGACCG
>VKGM01005122.1:0-21088 GCA_007844875.1 Busseola fusca | reverse complement strand
CAATGGTAGCTCTGTGCCTGAGATAGAAGCCATCGTACGGATGCCTTGGCAGTATGTCGTCGAAATCGTTACTTTCAGTCTCGGAGACATACCCATTCACCATTCCTTGTTCTTTAGAAATATCAATGCGGTGCAGTCTTCGACTACGGCGAGGGCGTTTCTTTTCTTTTACCACTTGAACATGGTGTACTGTTATTTCTTCATGTATTGCCGGTTTTTGAGGAGTGAATGAAGTAGGATGACTATAAGCGTGTTCATGTTTTTGTTGATCGATATGATGACGTGGTGTTTCATGTTCATAGTGTTGTGCGTGATAGTTATTATCGTGCTGTTGGTCATATGAGTGAGTATGTTGGTGATGATCATGACTGTGGATGTAATGATCTTGACTATCGTGACTGTGATGACCATGATTATCGTGACTATGATTATCATGATTATCGTGACTGTGATGACCATGATTATCGTGACTAAAATGATCATGATTATCGTGACTGTGATGGCCATGATTATCGTGACTGTGATGACTATGATTATCGTGACTGTGATTGTCATGATGTTCGTGACGGTGATGATCATGGAGGTAATTGTCATAATGATCGTGATGGTGATGGTCATGATGATCTTGACGGTGATGGTCATGATGATCGTTACGGTGATAGTCATGATGATCGTGATGGTGATGTTCATGATGATCGTGACGGTGATGGTCATGATGATCGTGACGGTGATGGTCATGATGATCGTGACGGTGATGGTCATGATAATCATGATGGTGATGGTCGTGGCCCCAATTGTGATCGTGTTCTTGATACCAGTGACTTTCATGGTGATGTTGATCGTGTTTGTTTTCATGTTGTGTCTCGTGTGGCCAATGATCTGTGTAATGCGTTTGACTATCTTGATTGGGATTATGTTCTGTATAAGTGGACGGAGGTTCTTGTGCCTGATAATCCCAGGCGTATTTTCTCATTTCTTCATGATCTTCTACTCTTCTTAATTCCACATGATGGCTAGATGTATCTTCTGTATTTGGCGGTATGTTACCTCTATAAATTTTCCATGGATCGTGGAACTCTGTTTCATCTATCTGTGGCTCACGCGCTTCTTCTTTATTTTGTACATCGGGGTGATGCCAAGCAAATTCCGATTCCGGGTCCGGAGTTGGCTGATAGCAGAATTGCTGTCGCACGTCTAGTGGAAGTAACTCCGGTTGCGCTTCATGTGCGTCATGTGCCCCCACCTCAACCTATCGGTTGAAGTGAAACAACTCAGTAGTATGCATGCACACAAACACTTGAACTAAGCTTCGCGCACTGTCTCACTATACAGTGCAAAAAACTTTGTCCAAGCGACTATTTGTTTCAATATATTAATGCGTCACTAAATAAACATACTGGCGTAAACATGAACAATCGTTCTGAAGTTTTGCAAGAAAAGCCAACAAACAAAACAAAAAAAAAAAAAACTTTGAAGTAAAAATATGTAGTACAAAAGCAAATATTTTTCGGTATGTTTATAAAGATTTCGCGGTGAGTATTCCACCAAAATACCAACACCATCTACTCCGTCCCATACAGATATTAAACAAACCGTGCAAAAGCAGATAAACATATATTTTGTAAAGTTAGAAAATGTTAGTATTTTGGAGAAACATTTATGTCACACGGGTAAAAAAATGCTTCAAACAAAAGGTGCGTCAAGTAGCAGTAGTAGTGCACAAGCGCAGAGTGCAAGCTATTGTTATAGGTAGTTACTGTTTAGTCACTCAGGGATTCACAAGACCTAACATGGTGCTATATTATAAACAATAAATATTTAAATTAAATAACCTACACACACATAGAGATAAAATTGTGAAAGCCAAAGTTGAAATGTGTAAGTCTCACCTCTGCAACTTTAGAGTTAGAGTCCCTCCGTGAATGCTTGGAAAACATGTTGTAGTGTTCAGATCGGAGGTTGTAATGACAATGGATCGATTTACTGGGCCGTACCAGGTACCCAGAGATACTCGCGGTCTCGACAAACCGCACACAGATGGGTTCGATTTCAATAATGTGTAACCGATATGGAAACTAATCTAGATCAGTCGCAATATGTAATACTTAAGAATTCTTGAGGTTACAATTTGCAATATAATTGAATATATTATTTTCGTTGTAATACGATATAGGAATATAGATTTCATTTGTTCTATTTCGATTCGTTGCACATTCATCTAAGCAAGTCTGCGTACATATGACTATGGCGGACTAGACATTGTTTGGCGTGTCTTGTATTATTTATAAGCTCATTCACTTTCCTATTTGTGTTCTTAGAAGATCACCAAAGCCGTTACAGAATCATAGATTACCCCTGCCTGATTTACTGAAGAATCCTACTACAAACTTCTCAATGACTTACCATGCCAGTGTCAAGCCGAGCATGGACTTCTCCAACGAAGATGTCCCACCATAGCTGGAGGAGGCCACGGATGTGCTCGGGCGCACCGACGGAACCGGACTCGAAGTTGAACTGTTGCAGCCATGGCTTGGCGGCGCCGATGAAGTGGATGATCTTCAGGTTCTGCCCGAAACTGAAAACGGGAGTTTGTTAAAAAGAGAGATATTGCTTGAAGTGAAGTCAGTGGTTTTGAGCGAAAAAAGTAAAAGAGAACAGACAAGAGTAATACACATAATATCATCATCATAGCCTGGAATCACCCATTGGTATAGAGATCCTTTCCTTTCTGCCACATTTCCCGGTTCTGTGCGTTACTCATCACACACTCAGGTATTTCCGTGATTTTGGTGATATCGTCGGCCTATCCCGCTTTTGGACGTCCTTTGTTACTATAGCCAAACTTTGACCACAATTCACATATACATTGAGTCACACTTATTTCAAAAGGAGCAAGGTTGAAACTACAACAATCACCTTATCAATCAATCATAAATCTATTTAGACTACTGACTGTTGAAACACAAGTTCAACAACAGAATTCTATTTACCGCTGATAATATGCGATGATTAGATAGGAACCAACCCTCTTACTGTCATTATTTTGTTCCTCGAATTTGGGTTAGATAACACAAATAACGGTCATATGCAATATTGAAAAAACATTGTTGCATATTGAATAATTTTAGCCTCCATAACAATATTTGGAGTATTGTTATTTTAAATTCAAGATAAGAATAGCGTAATTCAAAATGTACTTTGTGACCTTATATACCTATAAGTGAGCTTGCTTGCGACACTGTATTCATGATTGCCAGCGTCAATATCGGCGTGCGGATGCATCAGGTATTTTCACTCGTGCGGAATAAAGTGCCAAGATAAACAGTTTCTTGGTTGTAATGAAGTTTCTATGAGTCATTTTGTCTTGTAGGCAGTTTGTACAAAAGAAATACATACTTTGATGTGGGTTTTCAATCGACTTCCTACGCATATTTTGGGAAAGATACTTTTCGCCAATGTGTAAATCACATAGTCCAAAATTCGTTAACGACTTCAATAAACTTTTGGATGCCCTGGTGTTCACTGTGAAAATAATAAATGGAACTAAAAAAATCAAAGTAGAAACATAACTCACTGTTTCAAAGCGGGCAGGTACGAGTAGAAGGCAGCAGAAGTAACGTTGTAGAGGAAAGGTAGATGTTTGTTGATGTCTCCACGCGCCCAGTCGGAGAAGAAAGAGTTCAACAAGCCTTGGTCGCCACCTGTTACGAAATATCAATCATATTACACGCTAAAGAACTTGACAAATTACCATCACTAATAACGTGAAAGCATTCGAGCTAAAAGTAACACATTTCGTATGAGTTTTCTTGACAGTTTACATAAAAATTTGATGAATTTCAGCTGTATAAATAAAAAGTGCTTTGCGAATATCCGCTGGATAATGATACAATATTTTCTGGGAAAAATAATGTTGCAAAATTTAGCAGTCTCTAGGAAATATCTATAAGCATTTTTTTTATTTAACGATGATCTTCTGAACCGGCTCAATTTGTAATCTAAGGTCCGTATTACAGAACCTCACTCAAAACTCAAGCATTACTTAATACTCGTTTGAAGCCGCTTGATTGGTTGATACTAGTTTTAAGTAATGCTTGAGTCTCGAGCAAGGTTCTGTAATACGGTCCCAAATTGAGTCGGTTCAAATTGATGATTCAATTCCTACGATGAAAATTGATCAACATCATGATGATTTACAAAAGGATCTTACCATCAAAGCTGCCACGCTCCTGTGCGAAGGTGATGAGCTTGCTAAAGGTTTCAGCTGACGGGGTGTACACGAATACTCCAGAGTTGAAGCAGTCGGGCCAACCGACGTCAGGGGCTGCCGAGAGCTGCTCACGTTCGAACAACTCATCGCTGTTTTGGACAACCTAGTGAACGAGATTATCGTTAGGTTTCCATACCATATTCGAAACTTTTGGTTCGAGATGAACAGACTAGCGATACATAAAGAAGCAATTGCTTGCGTAGCAGTAACCAGTTTCAAGACAGAATTGAAGACGTTTAACAAACATACCTAAAGAAAGGTATGGACTACGGATTCTGATTTCTGAAAGTCTGATTTCTGGATGTTATATGAAGGTATATTGAAGAGTTGTAATTTAAAGATGGACTTCTTCAGGACTCTACTCCTGAACTTGAAAGGATGCAATTCAGAAGTGATATCTCAGTGTGTGATGACTGGTATTTGCCTTTTACATATCTCTTGAAATCAGAAGTATGATTAAGTACAATTTAGCATATTATTGCATGAGGTGGTCCTATCTTTTTGACCTTTATCATCTCAACAATTTTTTATAGATCTAATCAAAATTACGAATTATAATGCTCTTATTATACAAAGATTTTATTGTGATCTACGTGAGGAACATGTATAGCAAATAACTGGTATGTTTATCAAGAACTCTTTATCTGCTAATGGATAAAAACGCGAGTTGACTCAATAACCCGCGATAAATAAAAACTCAGCGAGTCAATGGATTCTATCGGGACACTATCTTATTGTTTATTATTGGAATTTAAAAAATCCATAAATTGAAATTTCCTACACGTTTATGTTATATAATTTCATGATATAACTGATAACGGCATGCAAACATCGTGTAATGATAGTTTTGCTTTCACAACACATGTGCTACCTTCAAAAGAATTGAAGAATGAAAGTGTAAAATATTGGAGCTGGTCCAAAATTGTCGTGAACAAAATATTTGGGCCACGGTTATGCGTCTCGTCATCTCGTGTTACTGCACTAGCGTCGACATCCGGTAACATTGACTTTCTTATCGCATAAACAGTTACGTAGCGAAATAGAATTAACGACTCTATCGAAAACGAAAATTTAACACATGTTGACGCAAAGTTTATAGCCGAGGGTCGCGATCACAACACACTCGTTAAACATTTTGAAGATTTGGCTGAGACAACTACAGTCCACACAGTGTTAAATGTTTGGCCATTAATTTAGCATAGGTACTCATGAAATAAATCACCTACGTCTCGTTAATAGTCGGTCTTGAGTTTTGATTCTGAACACTTTATGATAGGACATAGTTTCATCAATTAGAGGCGACTGTTACAACACGAAAATTGATTGAAGCAATCACTGGCCAAAGGAAATTTATCTGAAATTGCTCTTTGATTTTGTAAAAATATTTACACTAAAAAGTTTGCTTTACCAAACCAGATCATCTCGAATAAACTTGAACGCTAAAATGGAAATGGATAGTGACACTAGGACATGAAACTGTTTACTAGATCATTGCCGGCAAACTGCTTAACATGTACGATTTAATTAGTTTAATGCATTAGAGCTGTCGACGTTACAAGACGCTGATTAATTAAACTTTAGAGAGAAGACAGATCTGTCTGAGACTGCTGCCAAAAAGCTCACCAATGTGTCGGCATCCAGAAACACGCACTTGTCGTACTGTGTGAGATTCCAGCAGTGGATTTTAGTGAAGGTGATGCCGAGCTCGGGGCGCTGCAGCAGAGCGAGGTGTGCCGCGTCCTGCGAGTCCAGTACGTCTACTGTGATCACCTCCGCGAACACTGCGCGGAGACGCTCTCTGAGAACACCCAACATGATAATATTTAAACAATTTTTTCATACTACCCTCCATCTTCACCGTGCAGTTGGTTTGGGAACTTATTGTGTAGGTTGTTAACCACTTAAGAGCAATTGCCAATGATCTTGAACCCCACGTTATCTGCTGATATTATTGTTGCGCTCCCAGAAAGAATCAACCATCGTGTTTTAGGTGTTACCACTGCGATTCCCTGTCAATATTTGCATTCAAATCCACTGTAGATATATCGGTATTTGTCTAGTCGGTCTTACGTCCACAATGAATACATAAAAGAGACAAGAAGTGTCTGTGTGGCATACGTGAAATATTATTTGGCTAATCATTTCTGAATATTGACGGATGCCTCAATTATTCACATAACTTGAAAATTGTGCCTAGCAAAGTGTGAAATAAATATAATGGTACAGTGATAATGGAGAATGAATATGCTTCGACAGTCATACCTATGTACAATCAGTCAATAAAACAATAATAGCAATTTAAAAATAGGTGTTATCTTCGTACACACACTGAGGTCCACCAGTGTTCACTGTCTACTTTTTATTGAATTTTAATTAATGTTCATTTACACTGCGAATGGTCTGTGATTTATAACAACCACTGCTGAACTTGACTTCTGACCAATTAGTCCCTCTGAATGTATGCATTTGTAATTAATTATTTTATCAATCGTTACTAAAGCGATAATTTAACGGTCATTAACCGTCCACTATCCATCCGCAGCATACGCAGCATCCATATTGTACGTAATTTAATTGCCATCTTCCCTTCCCAATTTAAATCCTGACTCCACATTTAAAGTCATGCTCTATATTGTTATTGCCAACCTGCATTGTAACAGAATGTAGAAAATATGAGGTGTAGAAAATATCGATATGTTTACACACAATTTTTTGTCTTGTTATTCAAAACCAAGAATAGTTTACCACCTCCTCTCGTGGGTGGCACCGTGGAGTACTCAGAGAATATTTATGGGATGAGTAGGCAACAACATCCACGTGTGCGCTGTGAAGTAACGTCACAGTATTGGATGGTAGAAACCAATTCAAGTAAAAAACTTACCGAACCTTGGGTGAAGGGAGGGCCTCATTAAAATGGTACCATCAGGTTCTTTTTACACACAATCAGAAATAGCAAAGGGAAACAAAAAGTTAGTTTAGGCGTAAAAAAGTTAGTTTAAGTACCTCATAGGCTCAGTGACGGATGGTGTGATGAGTACCACGGCAGGGTACGCGGAGCCAACGCGGCGCAGCGAATGCGCCAGCACCAGAGCTCCTAGACCGTAAGAGTCGTTTGTGGCTAACGTCACCCATGCTCGATCTGCACACAAAACAAAACGGTAAGAAGAAACCAAACGGATGATCAACATTGAATTGACTTGAGTGTTGTTTTGTCAACAGTGGCCAGTGGCATTGCATTGTCACTGCCTTATTCTGCCTGATACCAGGCGCTGATTTCATAATTTCACATTTTTCTTAATTGTGTTTATGACCCGGCTACCGTTATTTTCGAATATTGCTGCTCAATGGGCCATCACCTGTACTTCAGACTGTTTGTCAAAGATGGCCACTATTTACACTCGCAAATGATGCTAGTAGGTTAATCACACAGCTAATCGAAATTGTGTTTTTGCTTATGGTTTCTATGTCGCATGACAAGGAAGTTACTATGGAAAGTAGATAGGTACAGGAAGGAACTACAGGATATCATTTCAAATTAATTTTCCTGAAGCATTTTCAGTGTGGTCGTTGGAGTATGGTAGGTACCAATTAAAAAATAACATAGCATCATGCCTGTATTACTCGGATGGTTAGGCAGAAGATGAAGAGTTTACCGCCATTTCGCCAGATTAAAAAAATAACCTTTTATAGTCTTTGTTTCAATTTTACTGTTACAAAATGCTGGTAAAAAGTGTCCCCTAAAAACATGTTTTGTACTCGCAACTGAGATATATTTCACTTGTTTATGCTCCTTGCTTTTTGAGTTACTACCTTCTGATACCAGAGGGGCAGCTCTCATCATTTTAAGAACGTTCAGTCTGATCTTTCTCAATCTGTCAATTCAACTCAACTCAATCAATAACTCTCACCGATATGAGATTGCGATTAGATTCTGAACGTTTTCAATTACGGGAATCGATCGTCAGGTCGCACGACATGGAGGGCCACAGGTCAACATTTTTTTAATGAAGAAGCAAAAAACAGCATTAAATTTAATGCCATTGTTAGCCTCATCGTCATACTCATTATTATATTATAGCCTACAAAAAGTATCTCAACAGCCAAAATTCTGTTTAAAAATTAACCTTCAATTCACACGAAAATTGCAAAATTATGTGTAAAACAACCTGATGTAGCATTCATATCATAAGGAGTTTAGGGCATCAAACTAGGGCTTCACCCAAGTAAGCCCATCGTAATATCGCTCGCCAAAACGTTAAAAATAAGCAAGTCTAGGGCTAGGACTGCCAGAGCATGTAATTATTACCTATTTTGGGTACGCCTTCTACCACGGTAATATAATAGATAATATTACCGTGCTTCTACTACTCTAACATTACGTTATCAAATGCGACGTTTCCTTGTGAGTTTCTCCACCAAGACTGGGAACTATTAGGTAGATGAAGTCCTTATCTCTGTACTAAGTATTTCAATCTAGGTAAAATTAAATCAGCATTCGCAGTTGGCTTCATAATAGCTGTCATTACAAGACTATTGTCTTGACTTTGTTGAATATATTTTAGATGTAAATAACAAAAACTGCTATGTTACACTGTAAAATAAACTTTATAATTTGACTGTCACACCATTGAACAGGGGCCCTAGTCTGCTATTACAATAGTATCACAAATTCACAATAGTCTATCATTGATCTCATAATGGTTGATCTTGACTAGTTTGTTATTACGACAGTGTCTCAAATTCACAATGGTCTGTCATTGATCTCATAATGGTTGATTTTGTTTGACAAGTTTTGTATGTAGTAGATTACAAAACTTGACAAAATCAACCATTATGAGATCATTGTGACATTATTTGAATAACAGACTAGGCCCCAGGTTATTTATAAATCCGCATTATAATTTAAGTCTAATTTACAAACGCACGAGTCTACCCAATCACATTTCTGGTCTCGGTTTTGGTGCCAAAGACGTAAATATCTAAAATAACTGGAGAAACGTTGTTTTGGAGGATTACGCAGATCTGTATTTTCGCGATCAACATTACTGTCTGTTCATGCTGGGGCGTCGCCGTCGTCATCGTTAAATGCTATGAGGAAGTGCGCAGTTTCTTCCTCTTTAGAAAGACGCAGAGCATCTACGTAGGTATATTATGTAGTAGCTACATATATAATATTGGCACGTGCTACGAGAGTTGGCGCCGTAGATGCGTATGCGCACTATTATTTCTTCACCTGTCAATATCACCGCGAGTTCTTACTGTTGTCTCAACATTCAGTCTAATTGGGAAACATTTATTGTCTAGCCATTTATTATCATGTCTTGTGTAATATTGGCATGCCAAGTGATTTATTAGACCGTTTTATTTTTGCAACAAGGTATGTACGATACTACATTAAGACGATCAATAGAGCCAAACTATCATAAATAAGTACTATGTATTATTTGAATATGGCGTGATAACGTCTCAGATTCCACGAAAATATTCACCGGAATAGCGCCCGGCGTTCAGTCTGCGTGGGCCATTACATATACCACCATGTAATAGACAAGTGCCGCACGTTCAGTTCCGAAATAGCGCGACACAAATAAAATTCAAAATAAAACTACTGTGTAGCGTCAGATATTTGGTGTCAGGTCCGTCCACGCCTATGTATTCTACAATTAAACTCGTAAGTCTTCTGTATCAGCGCGAGCTCGTCTATGTAGTGACGATCCAGACAGTAGGACATTCCCCACATGCACAAAACGACTATGTATTATTATCCAATTGCCTGCAAATATATGCATATAAATGAAAGTGAAATGGTAGATTTAAAGTGAAGTATTTTATTAGTTTATCGCTTGTGGTCTCAAATTCAATCACTCCAGACGTTCAGTCTTCGTTGATTTAAAAAAACTTAATACATCGTCCAAGTCATAAAACTATCAAAACCTTGCACTCATTTAATCTCAGGAAAATCCGTCAATGTTCGAGGCCAAATTTTTGTGGCCAGAAATCTGCCCAGTTTTTACAGCATTAACATGTTTTTACAGCATTAATGGTTTATCAACATCGTAAAGTCATAAAGATTTATTTTCAGAAATGTCAGTCAGCTACATAGCTAGCTGGATGACATAACAGGAAACCTAAAATAATTTCGAGTATGCATGGAAATGTTCTCCTGGCATAAGGCACCCCAACAAGGCACTCGAGAGTTGAGATGCAGGATCAGGCGCGCTCGGGAGCAATGTCCCTGCGGTTTCTATTTAGGTGCGGCCGGTCCGGCGGGATGGAACCACGCGAGCAGTCGACCGTTTAACGGAATAAAGGAATGCAATGATGACGTGTTCATCTTATTATATTGTCACATATACCTATTCAAAACTAGGAAAAACTTCACTGTTTAAAAAAGTGGCCTTCGTGATTCGCACTTTCTAAGTTCGCATCTATGATGCACACGCTATGCGCCGTCAGCTAAATGCATTACACTCGGCCAATATTCAATTTTCAGTGTTGTAAAGTGAAAACCAAAGACTTGTCGTTAGAGAAAGTGGGACTGGTTTGCCAATGATCCGGGTTTAGTACGAACGAAACCCATAAATCTTTCTAGGTATTTTGTACTATAAAACTGAACGACTCCGTGTTCTGCAAATTCCAATTCCTTTTGAACATGCAATAATAACTCAAATTATATTCATAGCTGCATTCGACCCCTTTGATAAAGTTAAGTAGGGACTTTCGACTGATGGAATATTGCTATTGTCTCGAAAGTTGAATGCTAAATTGCATTCAAATAAGAACGGTAATACTGTAGCAGATTGGTAATACGTAGCCGGCGCCAGTTTAGCCGCAATCAGGGTCGGATGAACCATTGTGGTTAGTATTGAATATCGGATATCACTCCAAGAGTACGATAGTACAAGGCTCAGGCGCCAGTCCAGCAATACTGCAATCGTATTAAGTCACTTAAAAGACAGATGAATATATTTAAATTTAGGCTGACAATTAACAGCCCCACAAACCTGCTACCTAAGTGTACTCTAGGAATACTTATTTATCATCACTATCATTACAGGAATCTCCTAATTCAATACTGTGACCATAATTACAGTTTTATTATTTACTAAATTCAATATGTACCCTCTTTTTTCAAGTTTTACATAATTTTCAATTAAGATTTATGACGGAATCATATTGTAGTTGAAGATGACTGTACAGAATGCTGCAGTTTCCTTTTTTTAACAGTTCATATCACGTAGTTGATTGGCCGGTGTTTATGAATGTAGGTATTTGTAGTAGATAACAATACTCTGTTTACGATCTCTCACTGCTGATACGAAAGAAATTAAACGTTGGGTAGAAGAATAATTCATAATCTTTGGCTGCTAACATAAGATGACGTAGATGTTTGTGGGGTCAATAAAGATATCGGACACACATGCTAGACCAGAATAATTCAAGGTTATGTAGCTTCCTCACATACTTTAAACAAACATTATAAATATTATAATAAATTCGGATAATTCTGTCGATATAATTAAGATAACAAGTTAGTTTATAGACGTCATGGACCACGTTATGGCCCATTTTATTGGGAAATTGTGTGTTGTACGCGAGAAAATCAAATGTTACCACTATTACAGCATCGACCTTTGACATTCCAGAAATTTATTGAACTACAAAAATTGTGATAATTATACTTTCTAGGGAATCTCATGACTCTTGGTTTTGATTTTTAAAATAAAATGTAGGTGAGTAGGATCCTGTTGTTTTTATTGATGATTACAGCATTTTCCTTGAACAGTTCTTATTTCATGATGTTAATAAAAATGAACAGGTTAGTGCTAACGAAATACATTAAAATAGAGTAATTCTAACATATCTATCGATCGACAAATTCGTCAAGTATTTTGATCTACCTACCTCATTAAAAATTTAAAAGTATTTCAATTAGGTAGTGTATAACCAATACTACTCAATTACCAATTGCTATAGTTAAAGTAAGCAACGCATGAAATTGATAAATTGTAAAAAATGCCGGTATTAGGTATAGCACGAATATGAAGCTTACTTGACATTTTGTGGCCGGGTGTAGTCTCGTGTGTGACAGTTCCAGTCACCTCTGATATCACAAACTACACGCGCTCTTCGCGCAGCACTAGCTAATGCACGCAGCGTGCGCGACCGGCAACCGCGACCCCCTCGCCGCGGTGATACCCACACAATCTCACAAACGTCATCGTACTCAACACACACATAACGGAATCAACGACGCATGCGTAAAAATAAATACGATCAATTTTAGCTATGTTTTCATGAAAATTCTTATACATAAAAGCAACATTTAGTTAGAAGCAACAGATTTTTAATGAAATAAATGAAATACAAAGAAATATTCGTTTATTTTTTTCAACCACTATAACTGGCAACTCCAAGTCGGACCAACTCAAACAGCTGCTCGAGGCGATCGATAGATGTCAGTGGGTGTCGCTTTATTTTCGTTGCCGTATATAGCATAACGGTATCCGTAGTAAAATCATTTCATTGTAGGGATGTTAGTCGTTTTTAGAAACATCGATTAATTTGATTGTGTCTACTTATAAGACTACGACAGAAATTCTGTTTTTAACTTTGTTTTAAATACAGAGCTTGTCTAACAATCAAAAGTGAATTGTAGCTTCATTTAGTTCAAGCCAAATAATCAAAAATGGGACGACGCTTTTCACAAAGACATCAGTAAGTACTTATTTTACCACCCGTTTCATAGATAAAGACTGACTTTAATTACGTATCGATGATTCTGGGATATGTTTGGACACTTTCATCGGAATTTTGTGGGTTCTTAATTTTATCGATGTTTTCTAAATACCTATTACATCCCTACATCGCAATCCAATAGTCTCTTTCATACTCGGGACGTTCCGCGGTCTTCTTTGATATTGTTGTACTCAAAGTCGGGTCGATGAACGAATTCGGCAAAAAATGACGGTCAATTATGCAATACGATACAAATTTGAGTGTCCGTAAACACGGATTTCTGTTGGAAAGTAAAGAAAGGACGTTATAAACGAAAAAATGTCGTGAACGGCAGGTTAGTGTTGTGTTTGTTTTCGGTGTTTCGGTGGAAACGATGGCCAACTCCCCGACTAGCATAGAAACACAAATAGACAGTTTTTTGGAGCAATTTAAGAGAAGTGCTTCGAAGGCGATGGAGGAGAGGATGGAGTGGCCTGATGGTCCGTCGCCAGGAGGTGTCGTCAAGTCTCGCAGTAGCTGCTTCGCCCTTGACGCAGCAGCTGGTGAGTAATAGACCTAGACTTGAATAGCAGAACCTACAATGACATCATATTAAACAGCCGATGCTAAAATACTAGCAAAATCACTAAACATGCACAGTCTACTCGCTTTAAGCGAACTAGGAAGCAAAAGCCGATGATAATAAAGTAAAATGATTAATGTGTACCTACCTATATTGTACAACAAAATAAAACGATACCTGATTATTAAATCAGAAAAACAAACGCACTAACGTGGGCAAATAATTAGGAAGAAAGTGTGGACTTACTGTTTCAGAGATTTTTTTTTTTTCTTTGAACCATTTCTTATTAGATTAGTCACGATTCTTACGTAGCTATAATAGTCAAATATTAATAACTATTGTCACATTTATTTAATCTTTTTCTAAATGGATAATAACTATTTTTTAAATTATATTACAAAAAGAAAATATGTTAAGAAAGGCGGTTTGTTTTCACTGATGACAGTTCGCTTTTGTAGGGTGTGTGACATTGTTTTGCGTTGCGTGTATTATTATCTCGTCTTTACTTTTTTACAGCTTTAAAAAACTATGACTGATTGAACTTATTCATATAATTATTCCATTCAATTATTAAAATTAGATAGGTAGGTAATTACCTACGCGCAATTAAAATTATAATGATGAGACATAGCCTGAAATAACCAAATAGCCTAATACTACCATTAGGGTGCTATAATACTACTACTAAAATTATATCGATAATTATTTGAAATAAAACACATAGGTAGGTATGTAAATTTGAATTAGAAGAAACAATTTGAGCGACATTGTAGGAAATAGAAGCGCGGATGTCGAAAGGAAATGACTTTAATAGAACAACCGGTGTCCATGTGTACTCTGATATACTTCTGCTGTAGGTACGAATATTAAAAAAAAATGTGTTTTTTTCGTAAAACTAAATAAATAAGTGGATCTTTACTGTACCTAACTAGGTATATCTACATACATATATTATATGCCAGGTTTGTGTGGCAGTTGAGTTTTGTTCCACGTCGTTGCGGACCCTCTGTACGTCGAACCCCGCTTTAATTGTGCGTAGATTTTTCCAGACTATTTTGTCCGATATCTGAAGCATACTGTTGATAAAAAAGATATATTTAATTCGATTAATCCCTATACGGCCCAATGCGGCAGCACTAACTTTGCCTTCAGGATACATAAAAGAGCAAAAGCTTACGAAAATTTATTGGTATGGCAGGTTTCAATAATGAAGATCAAAACATGAATGTACGCCAACAAAATGGTCAGGTGGACGATGATGACCTATAATTTGTAGATGTATGGCCTACTCCATAGACTTGGCGCTGATTTCCTTATTCACAAATTAACCGAATTAAACCGTACTAAATTTAAGTTCAGTGCATCGTTTTCTTTCTATTTCATTGAGAAAAGGACAGAAGATAAATATCTGTCAGTTTAGACGCGATTAAAAACATGGCTACTATAAATACTTCAATTTACATCAGGCGCTAACTAATTTGATAGGACTAATATTTGTCTTCTGTCCTTTTCTTAGTGAAGAGTAAGAAATAGCAGCTGAATACCAGTATTTTACACGGAGCGACTGCCTATCTGACGTCCACAACCCAGTTATTGGGAAATACAATACGATACCCCTCGATAAAAGTGGTCAGACTTTCGGATTTCTGACGACTGTCAAAGATCTACGAATGACAGCCGGGACCAACGGCTTAACGTGCTTTCCCTTTCCGAGGCACGAAGGAGTCTCGGTATGTAAAGGTGGACACCCATCCACAAACCAACCGTGGCAAGCGTAGCCTAACCTGGATCGATCGACCTGTGAGGCTGTTGTTATTTAGACACCAGTCCACGATAATTATGTTAGGTTTGAATGACATAATATAATTTGACAATACCGAGCAGGTCAATGAATATCATTGGAGCAGGTGGTGTGAAAACCTTAAATTCATAGTCTAGGTAATTTTAAAGAGTATAAAAGAAACAATTTCGTAAACTTGGACATTTACCTCAATGAAAAAATTTAAGTTGTCAAACTGTTTTATATTCTATAACGTAGTGAATGTCTTCTATTGCTGGAAAACGGCATTATGTATAATACAATGATGCCAATATTCTTCAATAAAAGTTATTTACTGTATACTGTATTTATTCCGTGGTTTCTGTCAGTCGTTGCAAAGTAAAACGATTTTTGTTTAAATTTTGCCGCGCTGGTTCGCGACATGAGCGTCGATACGGAAACGCGTCCTCAGCGCCGTCTGGTGGTGGCGCACTGTACAAATTACATGTTCTACGGCGTCCTCCGATTTTATTCACGGAAAGTGTATCGCCATATTGCTTCCGTGAACTCAGTGAAATATTTGTGCATTTCTCTTTAATTATGACTGTAATATCAAAATGAAGTGAAATAAAACAAACCACAGTCTGTTGGAAACTGTGGGGATACGTTTTTATGCATCTCAGCCTCTGAAATAGTGTGAAATAGGTGAGTTTTAATCTTTCTTTGCTATGACTATATGGCCCAATATTCCACGGGAGTTCGATCCGCTATGCGATAATGAAACTTAAAAAATGCGATTAAGGTTAATAATTGCGCGGTTTTTGTTATGTTTATTTACATGAATTTGAAAAGTTATCGCGGTTTTTCTTGTATTGTGTCTTGGGGTTGTCGATTCTCCTAGCGGTCGGGGCGGGTTTGTCGTGTGGCTTTGTACATACACGTATGTACGTACATGTGATTTGATGTGAACGATCGGTTGTAGCGTCGAGCAGGCAGAATGTCGTTCGAAAAAATGGAAGTGGTGAATCCTGCTGAGAAAGAGGCGAGCGAGGTGCTGCATTCGCTGCTTTCTGTGGAGCGGCGAAGCGTGGACAGCAAGGAGGCGATAATCGTGTCCATACCAGCGGACCAGAACGGCGGCGGCGATTACGGTGAGAGTGCTCAGTGGCACACTCCGGTCATGGGCCAGCACTCTGTCTTTGAGATGGGAGCACAAAACATGCAACAGCATAACTACAATGGTCATCAAGAGCAGGTACTCATATTACCACACCTATTTACCTAATTAGGCATACATTTCTACATTGTGTTGCAAATGATCTTTTCAGCCACTAAAGGAACAGAGCTGTATAATCACCATTTTCATTAATTTACAGGTTTTATGGCAAGGACATACTATACAGGTGGAAAACGGTGCTGCCAATTTGCAAAACATACCGGGAACCTACAGTATTGAATTTGAGCCCCATGTCGAAGGTGAACCAGCAGACATGGAAATTGATACTAAACCCAAAGTTGAAAAGAAGACTGGCAATAAAAAAAAGAAAAAAGCTGAATCTGATAGCGATGAAGAAGTTCTAGACAATAAGTTGGAAGATAATCCTACACAGGTGAGAAGTTCTTTTTTTTGTTATCCGTTGTATGTAGCTTGGTGAGATGTTACTTTTTTGAGGTTATCTTCCTAAAGTTCTTAATAATAGCATGTTATTTTAATTGTGCCTTGTAAATTATGATATAAATATAGTCGACCTTAATTGTCAACTTTAAAGCTGCCCCAGTGTGCCCCAGTGGGACTTGTGTACCAGATTTATTGTAACTCGGTATCAACTTGAGATATATTTGATTTTTATTTTTTTCTCATTTCAAGATTGTATCCAAGTCAGCATTGTCAGCCTTTGTGTATAATTTGGCCTCCTGATATTACATACATCTGTGTATGTCTCAATTACTGAGTTCTATTTCTCTAGAAACTGACCCAAATACTAAGCGAAACATGCTTTTGAGTTATATATTTTAAAATTTGCAATAATACTATTTCAGGTCAAAGAAAGACTGAGGAGAGGATGCGATTGTAAAGACAACTGTTATCGAGGACTTAATCCAGAAGCAGTCTATCGGCATAGGCTCAATATTGCAGAACTGACTAAGAGTGAACATGATATGTACCTGATGGGCATCACAATGGCAAGCTTAGCTAATCCAGCTGAGACTTCACGGCACAAAGTCAGGAGGAGACTGCGGGCATGCTATGTTTATCAAGGAAGGAAGGTTTGTCTAGAGGCTTTCTTGTATCTAGAGAATGTTACTCATTATCAGCTGAAGCGGATCAGGCAACACGTAATGACGCACGGTGTCGCCCCTCGGATACACGGCAACGTCGGTAAGAAGCCATACAACACATTCACTCTAGATATTTACAAGCATGCAACTAATTTCTTGAAGGAATATTTGAAACAACATGCAAGTTCACCTAAAGATATTCAGCCATCTGGGGAAAGTGGTAAAAAAGCCAGTAAGACTGTCATTATTCAAGGAGACTCAAGGAAACATTTATTTGAGGCTTACAAGGAGTATGGAGAGATTTTAGAGCCAGGTGTAAAACTTATGGGCTATTCAACTTTCCGTGCGTTCATGAAAGACCAGTTCCCTCATGTGAAATTTGCAACAAAGAAGCAAGATATTCCAAAAGACATGGTGCCATTCCGCAGTGGTAAATGTATGTCATATGATAAAAACAAGGATCCTATTAGACTACAGCAGGAGAAAGAGAAGTCTGATGCTAAAAAGGCAGCTATGGAGGCTAAGAAGAAAGAGGAGCATGATAGAGAACAGCAGGCGCAACAACAAGCACAGCAACAGCAAGTGCAGCAGCAGCAGCAACAACAACAACAGCAGCAGCAGCAGCAACAACAGCAGCAACAACAACAAGTGCAACAAGTACAAGTTCAGCAGCATCAACAGATGCAGAACCAGGCCCATGTTGTTATACACCAGCAGCAGCCTCAACAACAGCAGCAAATGCAACAACAAATGTTGGTGCCGCAAGTAAGTCAACACCAACAAGTGCTCACACAGCAAGGTGTACAACAAGTGGCACAACAGCATTGTGTACAGCCACTGGGAGTCTCAGAGGAGAACGGACAGCCTGTAGAAATGGCACAGCAAGTCATACCGTTGGCTGTAGTCCAACAACCGCAACAAGCCTATATTGTGACTCCTGTTTCACACTTCCAAACTCGTGTTCAGGGAGCTTGGTACAGGCATTGATGGCTGTTGACAGCTACTGCATAAGTTTCAAGTAATGCAAAACAAAATGTAGCAGATGCAAACATTTGTACGTAACCTACGATCTCGTGACGACTGAACTGTTGTAAATTGGAACGGTTCCTGAAAAAATCTGGTTAATTTAAATCGCCACACGTAACTTTGGCAATAAGTTAGCAAGGATAGTTAGGTAACACCTTTTCAGTATTGGTTGAAAAACTAATTTAATAAAACTATCTGTAAGTATAAAAGTTAATCATATTTACACCATTTATATTAGCAATTAGCTGTGTAGTTTATTTTAGAAATATGTAATGTGGTTTTTCAACACAGATAACTAAAATTATTTTTATTATGAGTATAGACATTGTGTAGAAGCTTCATGAGCTGCCGGTGAGAAGACCTATGTTTGAGGGGCCCTACATCCAATAAACTGTTGTGCGGTAGTAATTAAATTTAAACTGTGATGGAATTGAGTCCAATCATTTTTCACACTCAAAACTACAATAGTTACGTTGGATGTATGCAGGTGG
The DNA here is from genome assembly GCA_007844875.1 of Busseola fusca. Classification (NCBI taxonomy): domain Eukaryota; kingdom Metazoa; phylum Arthropoda; class Insecta; order Lepidoptera; family Noctuidae; genus Busseola; species Busseola fusca. The sequence goes on along the minus strand of VKGM01005122.1, from coordinate 1,961 downwards.
GAGGTGGTAGTATCTGAGTGAGAGTAACAAGCATTCATAACCACAAAATGTTCTCAAGTACATAAGTGAAATCATTGTAATTTCTTATTGAGAAATAAATTTCTTTAACCATGAATTATTTGAGCTGATTTTTACCCTAATTATTAATTAACACGGAGTAATGTTACACCGAAAATAACTTGGGTTAAATCATAGGTTTAAGTCTGGCATAACTTTACAACAAATTTATTAAAGGGGACAAGAGCTTGTTACTCTCATTACTTGATCATGAAGACGTTGGTTATGACAGCTAGCAGTTTTGTAGGAGAATGTTTCAAAATAGCGATCAATTTATTTATTACAATATTATGATCGACAAGTTATTTTCGTGTATGAAAAAGCAGTGCCTTCATAATATGATGTGGTTTTTGACATAACTTGTGTGTTATAATATGGGATTATAATTTCGGAATTAAATGTTTAGAATAAAGTAATAATAGGATTTTAACGGAAAGTGATGTATTACAGTGCTTTAGTACAGTTTCAGTAGAATAACCAGACAACCAAATTAATTATTTTACTAACATAGAATTTTTGGGAAGAATAACAGTAGAGTCAATCTCAAGTAGTTTGTTTTTCTCTGATTAAACTTACATACATATCAAAATATAAAGCATGTGCGACATTCCTTGTGTGTACCAAACAAAGTATCAGCCATGCCTGTGTTCCCGTTAACATATTGTAATAGAAGCGCTCAAATTTTGACGCTATCTCTTGCAATTTAGATGTTACTATTATTGAGGCGGTCTGAAGACAACCTACCATTTTATTCTATACCATAACATAATTTTACTAAATTTAAAACACTTTCAGTGCAGTGTTATAATCTTAAGTGCACACCAGCAATAATTCACATAGCAATACTCTTGAAAGTCTTATCTAAAGAAATAATGATCATAATGTTGCATGTGATTTCGATTTAGTGTTTAGTATATCACAACAAAAGAACGCTTATTATAAAGACAATTTAAATCAAATAGATGCATACTATTTAATTGTCGATGAAGAAGGCTGACTTTCAGAATGCTGACGTATAAGACCTCTACTAAGAATTCATACATTATTAAGGTTTTATTTATAAGAGCAGACATAGTTTAGGCTCTGGTGTACCTAGTTTTAATATCAGGGTGACCAAATATTTCAATAAAAACGTTTTGAAGAACTATGTGATTTTCATACAGAGATCCCTTGCTGATTTGATATTAAACACCGCATGTCTTATCTTGAGCTTATGGCCAATTATTTGAGCAATTTGTGGTAAATATGACGTTTCAGCAACACCGAGCAATTTACGGCAATTCCAAGATTATAATATATAGAAATTACGCCGCTGCCGGTAAGCGCATGTTTAGATTAGTTTTTTTTTTTTTTAATGAAGTGGTTTTTTGATTTTTTTTTAATTTAAGTACAAATGGCTCTTGAATACTACAAATGCGATGTTATAGACATTAAACTAGTACCCAGTTTATCAAAACTTACAAGCATTTGTCGTGTTACTGGTTACAAATGTCGTTATTTATGTAACAAGTATATTTTTCCACCTATGTTTGAAACTTTGTTCAAAAAATCCTTTGTAAGTTAACTTGTAAAAAAATCATGGCAAGTCCTGAGTTGTCCGACGATTCATCATTTCGTCTGACGAGTTTACTAGCTAGCGTCGTGTTTAGTATCATAATCAATTTATAATGTCTTTTTGAAAATATTATGATTACGGACTCTACAACCAAAATTAAATATAAAAATTATTGACTATGGTCATAAACAAATGACCTATGAATTACGGACCTGACAACCTAAATATAAAAATTATTGACTATGGTCATAAACAGATGACCTATGAACTTAATATTTTTCACAAGCTTTTATTTAACTTTCAATGTATTTAAGTTCAGATGATTTTCTTTATTACTTTTACTCTACTA
>VKGM01005077.1:0-11536 GCA_007844875.1 Busseola fusca | reverse complement strand
GTGCTAACAGCATCTCTTTGAGGCGCGCGCGGAACACGACGCGCCGTCGACCGGGGCCTGGTCCTTACCGGGCGGCGAGCTACCTATTGCTCGCCGCCCGCAGGCCCGCGCCTACGGTGGCCGGGAGTTCGCTGTTATCTCCCGACGACCATGGCGTCTCCTGCGGTGGCTAGGGGCGTGAGGGCGCTGCGACTGCCTCTTCCTCATGCGCTCCGCCTCCTCTTTTGCGAGCATTACTGCTTCACAGAAGAAGGTGACGGCCTGCCATGCACTCTCGCTCCAGACCATTGCCTGGACCAGAGCCGGACGCGAGAGATCGCCACCACGAGGACACGGCGGTACTCCACCCAAGCGGAGCAGACCTCCACCGTATGCTCCACCGTGTCCTCAGGGCGATCCACACAGTGGTGACACCGCCGCAATTATGGCGTGCCCAGCCCTGGGTTGCGACAATCGCAATCTCCATGTCGCCATGAGATCCCGCCGGAGCTCTGTCCGCCGTATCGTCGTACCTCGCCGTATCTCGCCTCCGCTGCCGCGAGAAATCGCGGCAGCGGAGTTGTGCCCCGGCGTTTTGCCTCCTCTCGCCACTCCCACGTGTGGGCGAGGACTTTGGCCTCCGATTCCATGGCGGTAATCCGCCAAGGAGGCTCGCCTCAGCAGAGACCGGGCGGTATCCCCGGATCATCCTTACGGCCATGACCCTCTGGGACGCGATCAGCTGGCGGGTTGGTCGCCGCCTCACCGACGGCGCCCACACCGGTGCTGTTTGTTCTCTCTCTATCTATATCTGTTGAAAACCTTGATTCGAACCCACGACGTCATCATCTGCCTAGCCTTTTCCCAACTATGTTGGGGTGTGCTTCCAGTCTAACTGGATTCAGTCGAACCCACGACGTACAATTCATAATTTGGGGGCCTTTACCACAGGGCTTCTACTGCTCTGAAGTACAATACTGACATTTTGTTGTGTAGCGCAAAAGTTTCTATTTGCTTACATTCTCAACTAAACAAACTTTTTGGAAATCGAGGTTAAAGAGGTTCACAAATGATACAGCACTATAGACAATGAAATTAGTAATACTCTCTTGAATTTCATAAAACTGAAACTGGAATTCAATCGATTCTCTTTGATATGGGCGATGATCAGAGGGCCAATCCACGTTATTTAAATCATTCAAAACTCTAGTCGCAATCTCATCTCTGCGACAATCAATGTCAAAAACTTTCAAAATTGTAGTGACATTTGAGGTATTCTGACAGATTGAAACTGGTATAAGACTGTGAATATTCATATAATTACGAAAATGACCCTCAGATAACTTGGTTTCCGGAATTCCTCTCACGTCAAACAAAGACACAGAATATTATATAACACCAATATTATAAACCCACTCTTTCCTAGAAGACTAAAATAAACCTTATTGGAAATGTTTTTCTCTTGTTTATAGCTGGCAGAAAATCGCCGTCGTACTCTATCATATTAGTAGATATTTATTATCTACAAGGTAATACTCAACATGCGTCGCAAACTCGCAATGATACATATCACAATCGGTCGAGCAATTTTCGAGTTTTTGCGAGATTAACAAACGGCATATGATTTATATATATAGGTATGCAAAATATGCGCATTGTCATGGAGTTGCGGACACCAGCCCGTATTACCTATATATAGGTACTACCTGGGGGATTTACCCGTGTAAGTTTTGATCCCGTGGAAATATCTGGATACAAAGTATCCTATGTGTTACTCTTGGTTATAAACCATATGTCTAATTCCTAAGTCCATTTATCTAAATCCGTTGAGTAGTTTATGCGTGAATGAGTAACAAACATCCATACAAACTTTCACGTTTATATTATTGTAATAGGAAGTACAATAAGATGAATGAATCTTTTTTTTTTTGTGGATGGGAAATCATCAAATGGCCTCTCCCGCTCTGGGCGGAGCGGAATGGCATATCAGACTTTTACTGACTAAACCACTCCTGTTCCTTCACCTGCCTATGCGCCCCAGGGACCCCGGTAACTGTGTTTGTTAAACGCTCCACGGCCCTGGGGCAAGATGAATGAATCTCACGTGCTGAAATATGTAGATACCATCACATTAATCTCTATTTTCTACTTTGATTCCATGTAGTGGTCACTTTTCTAATAATAACCATAACATCACGCCTAGTTTCTCGACGGGTTGGGCAGAGATGTATGTATAAAACACCCACGTTTAACCAACTATGTTTAAGTTCCATGTAATAACGGGTGAGCCTGTTGCCTTTAACCGGGCACAAATCGCGCCTCTAGACTACAACTGATAAATTTCCAATGGAAGAACCCAATACCACTGTCTCTAACCTGGGCATCTAAATCAGGACCACGTGCTCGTCAGTAGCACTTGCGACCACTAGACCAACGAGGCAGTCGTTTAAAATAATATATTTTTAACTATTTCTACACAATCCAGTATTAAGTAAACTTAAAACGACCAAGTTCATCATTTTAATTTTTGTTTAATTTAGTGACGAGTCTTCATATTCGGACCTGGGCCAGCTTCGTGAGCGAACCCGAGCCATGCTGGGCACGCCAGCAGAACCACTGGTGCAGCTCTCACACTCGCAACCTAACAGCCGCAGAATGTCCACCGATACAGAAGCCAAACTTGCGGCTAATTTGAATACCAGGTATGTCAAGAGAAAAGAGATAAAAAATCAATCAATCAACAAAAAGAACAAACTTAACAGTTATAAAAAAAAATAACACAAACAAAACAAAAAACAAATAAAAACACAAATATTCAACACTATGTAATAAACCTATAACATTTTGAACCATTAAAATTGCACAGCAAGAGTTACAAATGGTGGTCACCTATTTTGGTCCAAAGAAACGCTACCTCGACTGCCATGCTACTTTTTACTACAAGAAATAGTTACTGAAACATTAATTTAACATTTTAAATAAGATCAAACTTATCGCCCAACATGAAACAGCAATGTAGCAGAAGTCTCATTAGAGGAAGAAGATCGGGAATTTATCTATCAGACATAATTGAGATTATATAGCGCTAACATTTAATCTCTTTCGCAAGAGCCTATAATATAGTTTAGTCAAACTAGTGTGGTCTGCGCGAGTGTTTTACTCAAAGAGCATTTTTCCACAGACAAGGAAATTGGTTCCCCTTGTCATGATACTAAATTGTACATTATTACAGACGGCCCTCAGCCATAATCGCAGCGTTTCGTCGTCCGTCGCAAGCGCTAGCGTTGTGCGCGGCCACACAGCGACGGTTCCTGTCTGAACTTTCCCCTCACTCCCGGACATCAGTCGCATCCACGTCACACGACACCCCACCCTCCGCCGCTGAGATATTGGGACAGTAAGTATTAATATTTCGACCTTATTAAATGACTTTACAGATCCACTGGTGGTATTAATTAGGTGACTAAGCCGAGTAATGTTAATATTTGTGGCAAACAGGCAGAAATAACGGATACATAATCAGATGACGGAATAGCTTACGTCATCTGATTATCTATCCATTATTCCTGACTGGATGTAGATATAATTATTCATTGTATATGCATGAATGCTTCATATGTTGGTGACCTACATGATTAAGACGATATCCATGATTGCGCTGAAACATAGAAGACTCTCACGAACTGTAAACTTTTATACCCCACCTGCTAAAGCCAACGACACCTGTTTTATCTTTAATATCCATACCTGCTATCAGGAATAAAATAATAAATCAAAACACCAGAAAATCCTTGAGTAAATATTCGTAAGGCAGGAACACACTATCATAAATCAAGGCGAGCTGGCACCGGCACATGCCCCCGACACACGCGCTTCGCACCGCAAGATCCAAATACTTGACATGGGCCTCCACACCGCAAACTTACACTATTTCAACCATTATTTCCTATTCTACATAAAGAATTATAATATCCTATCTTCTAGAGTTTCCGCAGTTAAAAACTTTATCATTGATCGTGAATCAATAACGTTCTAAGGAGTTAGGGCATTAAAGTTCCAAGAATTTCTCTCATAAAATATCATTCAGGTGCGGTTTGTTTTCTCAGCCTACCTATATAGAGCTATCCGGCTACTATTGACTGTATGCAACGATTGTCCTTTACGTGAAGCGAAAATTCTATGAAATCTATTTTGATTTATTTCTCAAACTTCAAATATTTATGGCTCAAAGCCGTTTGCCCAAAACATATTTCGACTCCCCACACTCCGTATCTTCTCCTAGAATGTAAAATGATGTCATCATCTGGTTAGTTGTGTATTTAAAGCACAGAGAGAGACCTATTTAGAGGTGAATGTTATTCAGTAGGATAGCGTCATGTAGTCCGCAGACAATGAACAGCCTCCGTCGCGTCAAAACCATTGAAAGCACCCTTTATTTGTTAATAGATAGACACGTGCACAATGGGACTGTGAACATTCAGCGCGAACATCACTATGTGAATGTAATTAGATTGTGAAAATGTTTTTAAATGGAGCTTGCCTTACTTTAGATATTCATGTTTATACCTGTTTTGGATAATATTTGGCTGCTGTTGTACTATTGTACTTATAATGCACTTCATTATAAACAAAACTATCTTACTGACAGTAAAAAAATCTAATTATTACTTATAGTTGAGAACAGTGAGAGAGAGACAGGGTGAGACAGGGTGAGTGGTTGTGAGTAGTGAGTGTTGAGAGCAGTGGTAGCCCAGTGGTAACGGCCGCGACTTACAAGTTGTGAGTCGCAGGTTCGAACCCCGTCAGGCGCTTTACTTTGTGTAAATTATTTCATCGCCACTGCTCTCAAAACGGTGAAGGAAAACATCGTGAGGAAACCGGCATGTCTTAGAATCAAAAACTTCGAAGACATGTGACATCTACCAACCCGCACTGGGCCCGCGTGGTGGATTACGGCCCACTCCCTCTCACTGAGAGGAGGCCTGTGTCCCAGCAGTGGGAACATTATAGGCTGATTATGTATGTATGCTATCAACGATTGCATTACTGCTTACCATCAGGCGGGATCGCTGTCAAGCACTAGTTTATAACATAAAAAAGATACTTAATATTATTTTTACCGTAAACTTTTTGCAATTGAAGTTTGTTTTACGGGTAATATTTTCTGTGGCCGGGACGGAACACACTTACCTTAATAGTAGTTGCAAAGCAATTTAACTTTCTCATAAGAATTCTCCGACCAAAGTGTCAATACCAATTTTTTTGTTCCGTCACGTTACCTACTTGCGTAGGTAGGTTCTTATTTTTATATACTACCTACTGGAAGAATGGTGTTGATAAACTGCCTATCGATTCTGGAAAAACTCACCGTGAAAAGTTAGGTTAGGTGAAGTGAGTTTAGAGTGAGCTGTCAAACTGTTGACAGCTGCAACTCATCATCATCTGCCTAGCCTTTTCCCAACTATGTTGGGGTTGGCTTCCAGTCTAACCGGATTCAGCTGAATACCAGTATTTTACATGGAGCGACTGCCTGTCTGACCTCCACAACCCAGTTACTGGGCAATACTATACCCCTTGGTAAAACTGGTTGTCAGACTTTCGGGCTTCTGACTACCCGTAACGACTGTCAAAGATTTACAAATGACAGCCGGGACCAACGGCTTAACGTGCTTTCCGAGGCACGGAGGGGTCTCCATATGTGAAGATGGTCACCCATCCACAGACCAACCGCGGCAAGCGTAGCTTAACCTGATCGATCGACCTGTGCGGCTGTTATTATTTAGCTGCAACTCTCATTCTAAATAATACTAGGGATTGACACTGGTCAATTTCTAGTATTATTTGCAATGACAGGGGCCTTATTCTGCTATTACAATAGTATCACAATGATGTCATTGATCACAAAACGGTTGATTTTGACAAGTTTTATAGTCTACTACATACAAAACTTTTCAAAATCAACCATTATGAGATCAATGATAACCATTGTTATAGCAGAATAAGGCCCCAGGTCACTCTACGCGTTTTCACGGTGACATGGTATCAGAATCGCACAACTGGGCCTTAATTCACTATGAATAACCTTAGATTTACGGTTGACTTTCGCGCTCAAAGGTGCTAAGTGTTAAGCCACCTTCCGTTGGAATTAACGACAGTCATAAATTGAATGCAGAAAACAAAATCACGTAGTTGATTTGAAAAAAAATAAACAATAATTAAGCTGTGGTCTTAGTGTGAATTTTTGTATCTTAGGCCGGCGCCCACTGGCGGCAGGGCACGACAAGGGATTTTTATGCGTCGAATAGAAAATATATCTTAAAAGTATGACAATAAAATCGACATTTCATCGGCAACGATGACGAGGTATCCTTAAACACCGTCATTTGTCATCATCATTGAAGTTTCAATTTTATCGTCATACTTTTAAGTTATATTTTCTATCGTTTTTGGTCGTCTATTTATGTCACTAATTACGTAACACACTTTTAACGACATTTAAATAATTTGGAACGATTTTGCTAATCCATTGTTTAATAGATAAGTATGTCCGAAAAAAAACCGCTCAACAGCGTACACATGGCTACATATAAAACTAACCTGACCAGACGTCCTGATTTGAACGGGACTGTCCCTTTATGTCCCGATATCCCCGAAACGAAATCTGGGACGCGAAATTGTCCCGTTTTCAGACACCGCGCGAAAATTTGAGTAGCAGTCGACCGGCCACCGCCCTGCCCGCACCAACCACACGCAAGCTAGCGGTGTGCGAGAGCGAGACCTCATATTTAATCTCTAATCCAGATATTTTAATTGAATATATTGTGGATATCTGAGAAAACTCAGTAACAAATTTCAGTTCTAAAATCGATGTTGTTACATAACTTTTTGGGTACCTATATTTTTTGATTCGTAACTTTTAAACTCAATTACCTTTTTCTGAATAAATAACTTAAAAAAGTGTTTATTTTTCTCATTTCATCTAAATAAACCAATGTCCCGTTTTGAGTCAAATAATAAATAGTCACGTTACGTATAACTAACGTGACCAGACGTCCCGTTTTGAACGGGACTGTCCCTTTTTATGCTTAAGAGTCCCGGTGTCCCCGAAACAAACTCTGGGACGCCAAATTGTCCCGTTTTCAGAAACTGCGAGAAATTTTGAGTAGCAGACGACCGGTCACCGTGCACCACCCCGCCTGCACCCTTGCCTGCTATAAATGGTCCAGTATAAAGAGTAAAAAATACTCTTTATACTGGAGCTTATCTTTGAACTGGAATTGTATTTACAAATACAATTTTACAAATTTTAGTTCTAAAGCAGTGAGGTATATTTAATAAAAACCTATAACTACCACACTGTTCTAAAGGCGATGTTGATATATAACATTTTGGGTACCTATATTTGTTTATTTGTAACTTTTCAGCCAACTAACTTTTTCTGAACAAATAACTTCAAAAAAGTGTTTTTTTTTTCATTGACTACATATTATTTGATCTAAATAAACCAATGTCCCGTTTTGAGTCAAAGAATAAATGGTCAGGTTAGTCATGTTCCATATTCTTGTACTAAAAGTAGATAATTGACAGCAATACAAGATTTTGAAAATGAATATTAACGTATTGAACGAACACTTCCCTTGAAAAAGTATGTCACACTCACAAAGTATGTCACACTCACAAAGATGACGGTTGTTAATACAGTGTCGGTAAGCAGACGCTGATAACGGATGGAGATATTTCTCTAAAATTCAGTTCGCACACTGAATAACTACCCGATTTTAAGAGGTAATCGAGCGGGGCGGGGTACACGCAGGCCGAGACGTGGGACATACTGCACAATAAATTACAGAAGTCGCACAGCTAGAGTGCCACTAACGTCGAATCAGAAATGAATACCGGCTCAGGCACGTAGGTAAACAGTTGCAACCAAGAACCAACTCATGCTTGTTACCGCGCATAGTTCGGAGTTGCACCTCTGTCCTTCCCAGCTGTGTGGTGTAGATATGAAATGAGAATCTGCAGTCTCCGCCCGTTGTATTAACATCACATTCGCCTGTCGCCGTGATGTTGTCCGCGCTCAGAACTCTGCTCGGTCAGTCTGGACAGTCTCAGTCTGTGCGCTAACAATGTGCACTCTGCGTTATTACGTTCCTACAGTTGCGACTGCGCACCACCGCTGAATAGATGTAATGGCTCCATATATAATAGGTACTATATTGTAATCTGTATCATAAAGTTTCATAACTTTGTCCATAAAATCTGAATGCTCACGAAGAAACTTAATCTTTTCATAAAATCACCCATAACAAATCAACCATAGAGCAAACCCCAAGTCCCCACTTACAATACTTTAACAATTGACGTTCCAAAAAACGCTACAACACTACCTAAGCCGCAGTGACGACTGTCGTGAATTCGTGATGGTATAATGCCTTACTAAAGGATTGTTCAACTCATTGTTTAATCGAGGTTGATAACGCATTCCGAGCAGCGAACAAACGAGCAGTCATAATCATAAAGCAGATACCTCTGTTTAACCTTAACGAGACAGTCGTCTGCATAGCTGCGGCATCACCCTGGGCCGCGCGCCGCACATCTGTGCCGACTGTGCCCTACTGCGGCATCACCCTGGGCCGCGCGCCGCACATCTGTGCCGACTGTGCCCTACTGCGGTGCGCCGCACATCTTTGCCGACTGTGCCCTACTGCGGCGCGCCGCACATCTGTGCCGACTGTGCCCTACTGCGGCATCACCCTGGCCGCCCGCCGCACATCTGTGCCGACTGTGCCCTACTGCGGCATCACCCTGGGCCGCGCGCCGCACATCTGTGCCGACTGTGCCCTACTGCGGCATCACCCTGGGCCGCGCGCCGCACATCTGTGCCGACTGTGCCCTACTGCGGCGCGCCGCACATCTGTGCCGACTGTGCCCTACTGCGGCGCGTCGCGCGGATGCCTGCACTAAGTCAGCTCCTAGTCAACTAGTAATTCATGTTTTCTTAATGCGCAAAACATCCGGCGTCCGACTCCATAGAAGGCGGATGTTTTGTTTAAGTAAACCCTAGCACACGGGCTTACAGTTAGTTATGAATTGTGGTGTGTGCAATGATGACCCCGGACAACGTTCGATGCAAAACGCGCCGCAGCTCGTGCTTGCGAAGCGGTGCGTGCCACCGCACTTGATACACAGTAACGTTAGACGAGCGCCACGTATAAGTTACAGCCTACCAACTTAGTCCGGTTAAGTAGTCACGACCTCTACAGGTCAACTACGAGATGCCATATTCCAAAAAAAAAAAAAACATAGGCCGAGCCGTCCCTGAGAGGCCCAGAATGCCTCACGAGACAACACGTGCTACACATTGTGTTTTACAAGCCGTCCGTATCTTATAGCCGAGGCATCGATATTAACCAGACGCACGTTAGATGCCTGAGAGCTAATACATATTTTAATCAAGAAACCGCTAACGAAAGTGTCAGTGTATAAATACCTAAACAATCGACAATCAAATAATAACCGGCCAAGATCGTGTTGGGCCACGCTCAGTGTAGGGTTCCGTAGTTTCCCGTCCGTCACAATAAATGTCAAATCATCAGAGTTCAATAAAAGTTAAAAAAAACTTAACAGCGCGAAGAAGCGCTAAGTACAGCGCCATCTTTCGGGAATGTTGGGCTTTCGGTAGTAATTCTGGATTGTGTGAACCGATTTTAATAATTCTTTTTTTATTTGAAAGAAGATACCTTCAGGATAATAAAATATTGTTACGAATGCACCTTATGTCAACGACATAAGGTTCATTATTGCGTGACATGTATGGGCATGATCTTTTAGGTCCTATAATCTAAGACCTAGGCATTCTAGGATTATGAAATAAAAACGCAATGCTATACCTGGGACGACCTATCGAATGGTACCGGTTTCATTAATTTTGACAATGAAGAGTCGACATCGAAATCTCTAGAATCCTCATTGACCTTGAACCGCGAGTTCTATTGTTATCGTATGTGATTTATTACTTCTAGGTTTAGAAGTACATTCTAGTACTTTTTATCCTGGAAAGATCGTTTGATTGGGTATATAAAGCGGTGCGGCGGCCGCAGATGAGTCAGTCTGAATTGGGCTATTGAAGAGAGCGATACAAGCGATCAAAGAAGAAGTCTACTGCGACAAGTACTGCGAAGATTACATCAAGCGACTACTGTGGTGTTATTGTAAGTGTGAGAACCGGACTTTGTAGACAACAGCGAGGACTTTGGTGAGACATCAGCTACGTTCCACTTATCATTGCTTACTGTCGACTGTACCAACTTTGTGAATAAACCTCGAAACCCTTAACCGGCATTTTAATACCCCTCGTCCGTAACAACTGGTGTCAGAAGCGGAATGCCGGTCACGCCAAGGGAAGACGAGAGAGTTCGCACGCGACGACAAGCAGCGATGGATTCGGCGCGTCAAGAGGAAGAATCCTTTAGTGTCCCTGCACCCGAAGCAGCTGCAGCCGTCGTTACACCTATGAGTGCGCCTGCTACTATCACTACGCCCGGAAGCAACGGATGCGATTTATCGATGTTATTGGCTCACTTGACGGCGCAAATAAAAGAATCCCAGGCAGAAACCCAGGCACAAATAAAAATATAGCAGAATCCCAGGCAGAATCCCAAGCAAAAACAAGGCAACTAGTGTTAGAATTAAATGAAAAGTGGAAAAAAACCAAAGAAGAGGTGCACGAGCTTAAAACAAAAACGGCACAGCAAGATGCGCGTATGGACCAGCAAGATGCGCGTATAGACAAGCAAGATGTGCGTATGGATCAGCAAGATACACGCATGGAGAAACTAGACAGTACCATCATGGAGTGTGAGAAAGAAATACAGTTTCTTCATGAAAAGGTACAAAAAGGAGGTATTAAAAGCGTGATACCTGTACCCAGTGCTTTGCCGACTTTTAAAGTACCTCATTTTGACGGAACAACGTCATGGGTGGCCTTCCGTCTTCAATTTGAGACAGTCGCAAAAGGCAACAATTGGGACGACAAGCAAGCTGTAACGGCCCTTACGCTGGCTCTGCGTGGTGATGCAGTACAGGTCCTCGAGAATATTTCCGGCGATTGCAATACCCTAGCCTGTCTGTTGGAAGCGTTGGAGTCTAGGTTTGGTGAGAAACATCTCGAGCATGTCTACAGGGCTCAACTCCGCGACCGCACACAGAAGGGCAGCGAGGGCTTGCAACAATGGGCAATGGAAATAGAGCGTATTGTTCGGAGGGCGTATGCATCCACACCGGGATTGATTGACGCTACTACTGTGCAAGCTTTTACTGATGGGATACGAGATTCAGAAGTTAGGGCTGCGGTACGTCTGGGTCACCATCAGACCCTGAAGGCAGCTCTTACACACGCTTTGGAGGTGGAAGCCGTACGTCAAGATGGCCGACCACACCGTGTTCGTGAGGTAACCGCACAAATAAAAACCCAACAGGGGCCAACCTGCTATGAGTGCGGGGAAAAAGGGCATATTCGGCTTAATTGTCCCAGGAAGAAAAAGGGAAGAAGTACTTC
>VKGM01005059.1:5592-17016 GCA_007844875.1 Busseola fusca | reverse complement strand
ACCCGGGCCTGGTCCTTACCGTGCGGTGAGCTATCCATTGCTCGCCGCCCGCAAGCCCGCGCCTACGGTGGCCGAGAGTTCGTTGTTATCTCCCGAAGACCAGGACGTGTCCTGCGGCTGCTAGGGGCGTGAGGGCGCTGCGACCCTCACGCGCTCCACCTCCTCCTTTGCGAGCATTACTGCTTCGCAGAAGGAGGTGACGGCCTGCCATGCACTCTCGCTCCGGACCATGGCCTGGACCAGGCCGGACGCGAGAGATCGCCGCCGCCTATCGCCGCCATGAGGACACGGCAATGCTCCACCCAAGCCGGGCAGACCTCCACCGTATGCTCCACCATGTCCTCACAGTGGTGACACCCTGGCGTTTCCTCCTGTCTTATCCGAACAGAAACCTCCCGAAACGTCTGTGTCCGGTGAGGACCTGTGACAGGCGGAAGGTGAGGGCGCCGTGGTGCCTCTCTAGCCACTCCTCAAAGAAGGGACTTATCGCCGCAATTGTGGAGTGCCCAGAATTATAGGTACGTAATTGCAAATTCAATAGTAGTGGAATGATTAAATAATGACCTTTGTATCTATACATACAATACAAATAAGTAAATTTTAAGTATCTAAACAGAAACTTACGAACATAATACCAACATAACAGCTATTTACTAAATGAATTTGAAAGTACATATGGTGCTTATAACAAACAACACCATTTTTTTATTTTTTGTCGATCTGTTTGTTCCGGCTTACATCAGAAAATACTTTGACGGGGGCTTTCACTAGCATATAGATGATATTATAAGCAGTCACTTAAGCTACTTTGATTTTTTTTTTAATAATTGGGGTTCCACGCAAAGAAAAAGTAAAACCCATGAAATCCAGTACTATGTTATCCGACATCCACTCGAACGAAGTCACGGGTACAGCTAGTTTTGAATAAAACAACCCCAACATGTTAAATATAAATATTTAATTCAATACCAAATTACCAAAAATAAGTACCTAGTCACCGCGTTTTAATCAGGCACCTACATAAATAACTAATCAGCTCGCTCCAGACGATTACCCCTCAAACATAATCGAGCAAAGACAACCGCCATTGTTGCGAAGTTAAGGCGCGTAATGAATATGTAAATTGAATAAAACGTATGTATTTCAAACGAGTACTAATTTTCCTTCAAACAAAGTGAATGCATATATACGATTTGAGAGAATGTTACTTTCCCGTTAGTTTGAGAATTATTATAATGGTTTTGGCCTTTGGCTGGTGCGTCTCCGAAAAGGAAAATATTCTCTAAAAAACTTCTTGCGCTTCTAATGGTACACACTTTTTTAAATCAATGAACCTCTAAAAAAATTAATCGAGCTTCTAATGACGCACACTTTTTTAAATAATTGAGGCTTTTTTATCTATCTGGCCTTTTCTTACAGTTGGCCGCTGTAAAAAAGCTAGGCACCACGAACAATTGGATTAGGTTGGGTTAGAGCTATGACCGGTGAGCGCTACATTCATGTTGATCGCAGTTACTAGGCTATGTAGTATTTTTAGCATAGCATAAGCATAGGCTGCCTATAATGTTTCCACTGACGAGACCTCAGTTTGACTAAAATGACTTATCAATTGAATTTCGACAAACAGTAATATGACAAATAATACCATATGATTCAAAAAAATCCTAGAACCGTTTAAACAAATTAATAACCAAAGTTATTCGACAAACTTTTGTTTAATTCATTCATCCTGATACTGTGAGGTCGCAGAAAGCTCGCTGTGCCTATTTTCATAAAAACCTTACTTTTCTGTAATACTTAAAACATAGTTCTAGCTATCTGCTGAAATCAGAACTCAATGGCTGACCAATGCCATCTAATAATCTCCATCCTATAATTGTAAATAGGTTTAAGTCTTGAACAAATTAATATCGTTTATCGTATTGTGTTGTTATTCGTATCTAATGTTTCAATGAATTAAAATACTGAGACGGTTTTTTCCTGAACCCCTGAGCAGAAAATGGTGTTTTTCCTCTTGAAAGCACTTTCACTGGTTTTTAATTTGACTTGCAAGTTTCTTAAGACCCATTAATTTCCATTACCCTCGCAGTAATTGAATTTATTGAATCAATATTAATATGTCTGCCACTTTATTGCTTAACGGCGCGAATACGTTATTCATAATTTAGTTGGAAACGCAATACCTAGCTACTTAATCATTCGGGCTGGGAACAATTTTTACCAGATATTAATTTTCTTTTATAGTACAAACAAAAGTTCAAAGTAACAATACCAAACAAAATCATTATGTTACTACAGCCGGGGCTAGCTATCATATAAATTATGAAAAACAAATCTGGTTAGTTTCAACTATGTGGCATGTGTGTAATGAATCTAAATGGTTTTATGCCCACCTACTTCGTTACGAGATGTAGATGAGTTCTTTTGTAGGTTACCATTCATAGGTTTTCTTTCATCTTCAATTCAAACCTTAAAGTCGTAATAAAAAGAATTGAAATTTCTTTTATGCCCCCATAATGAGTCATTAACACGCAATTCCAAAGAATAAAAATTAGGGTAATGTGTGAAATGTATAATAGCACTTTTCATTTTTATGCAAATTACCAGTACCTGTCTCTGATGACGTAATTTTCGGCTCATTTATTTAATGTTTCGTAATGTGAAAAGCTGGGTTAACAGCGTAAAGTTATGTTATCGCTGTAGTCTACCCTGTAAAAAGTAAAAGAGAACGTTATGCTCACCTAACAAAATAAATAAAATTAACGAGCAATTATTTAACAGATATTTATAGCGCTCTAGATGTAAAATCAAAGGGATTACCTTTTTAAGAGCGTCTTCACCAGACGTTTTGAGATAGTTCATTGTTCCAGTACTTGAACACTAATATAGTAATTCAGAAATGTCGACAGCAAATCTCAGGAACCCTGCTCACTGTCATGTTGTTCTACAGATTCTACCATGCTTGTGTGAATTCTCGTGTAATGGATTCAGAGGTACGAGAATGACTGATTTTAAATACAAGATAAAGTTGCGGAGATAATAAAAATGATAAACTGTCAATATACTGTTTGAATCATGAATAGTTGCGTTCAGCGTACCGTTAGTCACAGCTGATTCAGTCTAGCAGATATAGTACGATCGGTAAGCAACTTTGAAAATATGAATCACAGAATACCTACCTTAGGTAGGTATTCCGTGATTCATATTTTCAAATTTCAAGCATATGCCTACATTCACGTAAGCTTAGACGGAAATATAATATTTCCATCTACATACATTTCAGATTTAAAACCTACAAATAGGGTCTTAATGTGTCTCCAAGCCTCCATGTAAAATTAAACTCTAGCATTTATGAATAAAGTATGAATTCTATTACAACTAATTCATTCAAGAATTCACGTTAAATTCCGATGTCGACCACTCCAGGCCACTTGTGTCTTGTGGAGCACTGAATAAATTAGGTTCTACAGTTACAGTGGGGTGTAAGTGGAAAACTAAAGTCTCACTTTGTCGTGTTCACATTGTCGGCTTTCAACGATTGACACCGTTTCTCTCACTCACGATAAGGGTGGTCGTGACAACACCCCGGAATACGTGCTAATTAAATTTAAGTTTTATTTAACTTCGAGATTAATTTAGTTTTGATTATTTGTACGTCTAAGCTTCTAAAATTATAAATTGGTGAAGGAAACTGGGGCTAAAAATGGGGTTTTGTATCAAAATTTGGATTTACTCGTAGTAATAGAAATTTTATCTGGCAATCCTATCGTAAAAGGCTTATAGATACTTAATACAATTAAAAATTTTGACTGTCACCTAAGAACCTAATATTTACATAGGTACCTACATCAAGGTAAGTATCATGCATGTTGTTATTGCTTTTGTCTAAAAAACATTTATGAGCCATACCTTATACCTTTCCGCGTGCGCCTCAGAGATGCAGTCAGCATAGCGTGGGGTCCTTAAGGACCGATGCCTGCCCCAGGGCCGTGGAGCGTACCAGAGAGTAACCGGGGTCCCTGGGGCGCATAGGCAGGTGAAGGAACAGGGGTGGTTTTTAGTCAGTAAAAGTCTGACACGCCCTTCCACTCTGCCCAGAGCGGGAGAGGTCATTTGATGATTTCCCACCCCACCAAAAAACAAAAAAATACCTACAATTGAATGTTATTTCACTAAGTAACTTTTTATTACTCTTAATATTTGCACGCCATGTCAAATGGTAAACATGTAGTTCTAATTTATTATTGTCATCCTACATACATGAATAATAATTTGTGTATGTACACACACACACATGCAAATAAATAAATATTATTATTACTAAATCCTTTGATATCAATGACAGATTCTTCACCAACAGCCTATAGCAGTGGCTATCAGTATAGCAGTCCACTGCTGGACATAGACCTCTCCTATTGCACGCCATTTTAGTAGATTTTCGACAACTCTCATCCAGCCGCTACCAGCCATCCTGCGAAGATCATCGCTCCATCTAGCCTGAGGGCGTCCCAACTTACATTTGCCGATTCGCGGTCTCCACTCAAGAACATGTCTATCCCAATGGTCATCAGTTCTACGGCTAATATGGCCGGTGTTCGGTACATTATTTGCAACCGAACAGCTCAGCACTTTTATCTGCGTGCTTTTCCATGAATGCACGGATCGCTACTATTACCAGTTAGTATGTGTTCGACAACCAATCGCGTAACTCAAACCAAACCAGATCAAACCATCTTAATGCTAATTTAGCTTAGATTTACCATTTTGTGATCATCATTAATTTATTAAAGATAGTCGATAAAACCATACCAATTCGTATCATTAAACCAATCTAATAACTTCAAAACAACCAAATATCAACCTTACTGCCACTACCCACATGACATAATACTTACGCGTCAAGTAATTTAGACATACTGCTACTCTTCTCCTTATCCCCTAGTAGGGGCGACGACGGAGTCTGTCTCCTCTTGTTCACCCACTTTCCCCCATCCTCGCCCCCCTTCCTCTTATTAAACAGTCTCTCTTTCCTCCCCTCCAAATCTTTCTTCTCTGTCTCGCACGAGTGTCTCTGCTTGTCATCTTTGGTTTCGATTGTCCTTTCGACAGAAGATCTGTCGGGTTTTGTTTTGTCTTCGTCTGTTTGTGTTTGTGTCGTATTTGTTTGTGTGCGTTTTGTGTTTGGTTCTGGAGTGTGTTCGATGGTGAGCTGAAATTGTAAAGAAAATATTAAACTCTTAAGACGTGATGGGACGACATGTAAATCATCATCTGCCTAGCCTTTTCCTAAAGTAACTACGTTGAGGTCAACTTCCAGTCTGACCGGATGCAGCTGAATACCAGTATCTTACATGAAGCGACTGCCTATCTGACCTCTACAACCCAGTTACCGGGTAATACGATACCCCTTGGTAAGGCTGATTGTCCGATTTTTGGACTTTGGACCTTTAACGACCGTCAAACATTCACGAACGACAGTCAGGATCAGCGGCTTAACGTGCTTTCTGAGGCACGCAGGGGTCTCGGTATATAAAGATGGTCACCCATCCGCAGACCAACCACGGCAAGCGTAGCTTAACCTGATCGATCGACCGGTGTGGCTGCTATTACTATATGTGAATAAGGTAAAACTATAAAACAAATATTGGATGAGTTTTGTCTTTGGGTTCACCAACCGCTGGTAGAGTAGTTGAAAGAAATCAGTTATTTTTATTACCTGTATGACCGCGTCCGGTCTGCCCAGCGCCCGTTCGATCTCATCTAGCGGTCTGTTCTTCACTGGAGTGCCGTTAATCTCGAGGATTTTGTCTCCGATGTGGAGTGTGAGCACACCGCATGATGAATCGATCCTGAAATAGGTATATATGGATGTGTGAGAAATATATATTTAAGTTACGGTTTCCTAAAAGAGCGGTGGCCGCCACATAGCGGATTTTAAATTTACGGTGTCAAATAATGTTCTCCAGGAACACACTTTCTTAAATAATGTTTCAGTGACGTTATTCGACGTTAAATTGCGAACGCTGTATGGCGGCCACCGCAGTCTTAGGAGACCCTAGCTGAAGCTTCCGTTTTCACGGCACTGTATTGATATTTTATAGCAAATCAGGCTGTTTCCGACAGGTTATCATCGGTAAAAATTACGATTTTTCTTCAGTTCGGTTTTTAAACCCAGATACTAATTTGATAGGTGTAATGTCAAATTTCTACACTCAAAAAAACGTCAGACGACTTAAACGTCAGATTAGTAAACCGGGATTAAACAACGGACTTTAGTATGAAACTTGGCAAAACTTGACACGTGTCTAAACTTACTGACTAAGGGCCGTATTACAGAACCTTACTCAAGACTTCAGTCATTACGGGTCGTCTGAAGTCCGAAAGTCTGACCACCAGTCTTACCAAGGGGTATCGTATTACCCAGTAACTGGGTTGTGGAGGTCAGATAAGCAGTCGTTCCATAAAAATACTGGTATTCAGCTGAATCCGGTTAAACTGGAATCCAACCCCAACATAGTTGGGAAAAGGCTAGGCAGATGATGACTAAAGACTTCAGCATTACTTAAAATTAGTTTCAACCAATCAAATGGCTTTAAGCGAGCGTTGAGTATTGCTTGAGTTTTCAGTGAGGTTCTATAGTATCGCTTCTCGCAGCTATAAGCAATTTACTCCGTGGAACAGTCAAGTATGAGTGTCAATTCACTGTCTTGTCGAACAACTTCTGACAGAGGTCATGCACAAAATTATGTAAAAACAATAATAAGAAGGATTTTTTTTAATGTTATAAACTAGTGCTTGACCGCGGTCCTGCCTGATGGTAAGCAGTGATGCAATCGTTGATGGTAAAGCGCACTAGTTAATTATAAGCCTATTCACTTTAGCCTTGAAGACACTTAAATTGTAATCAGACGGGAAGACCGCCGCAGGCAAATTGTTCCAGTCCTTCGAATTTGTATGTTTAATTTCAAAGCATTATACTAATTGTTACAAACATGCGATAGTTTTCCTTGTCGACAGAGATAGAACAATTGTGTGCATCGAGGATATTCGATATTTGGGTTAATAACATTTGTGTAATAAAATAAAAAACTTATGAAACATTTTATAATAATTACATTATTAAACATCATCATCCGCCTAGCCTTTTCCCAGCTATATTGGGGTCGGCTTCCAGTCTAACCGGATTCAGCTGGATACCAGCATTTTACATGGAGCGAGTGCCTAACTGACCTCCTCAATCCAGTTGCTGGATAATACGATACCCCTTGGTAAGACTGGTGGTCAGGCTTTTGGGTTTCTGACGACCCGTCACGGATGCTAAACATCTAAGAATGACAGCAGACTAACTTAACATGCTTTCCGAGGTAGGAAGGGCGTATAAAGATGGTCGGTCACCCATCCACGGACCAACTGTGGCAAGCATAACGTAACGTGCGGCTGTTATTATTTTGCTATAAACCCCTCCTCACATGCAAAACTAGAGCTAATACAAAATTAATTTTGCCTTGTGATTGCAATACTTATCATAGCATATTTTCCGCAATAAAAGCATTATTGAATACAAACAAAACTTGAACATTACCTTATATTAACAGTGACCATGTTTAAACCATATCAAATCACTAACAACACGCACTTTAACTCCAAAATATTGCACAGAGAGTAATTAAACGGACCTCCACCAGGTAACCGCCATGACTAACGAATACATCAATCGCTGTGAAATAAGGAAATGATGTGTCCTACATGTCGCGGACAACTGGCTTAACTAGCCTCTCAGTTAACAGACAGGACTAAACCAATATTTGTCTTGTTTTTTCTTAATGAAATAGAAAGAAAAGATGCACGTAGCTTAAATTTAGTTTTTAATTAGGTAATAAAAAAACTGGTCAAGTGCGAATCGGACTCACGCACAAAGCTTTATACCTACGGTACCTACGGAACCCTAGGGTTCCGTAAGTACTTTTGATGTACCTTTGTTGCTGTCTGTACCTACGGAACCCTAGGGTACAGTCAGCAACAAAGGTCGTTTTCAAAATCATATTTATTGAGCAAAATTTTTAATTAAAGAACAGCACTCTGATTCTTTCTCTCTTAGCTTCTATTATAAAATGCCGAAGGTACATTATCGAATCATATCATGTTAAGCGACTTTTGTTGCTGACCGTACCATTACATACAAAAAAAGAACGTTTTTAGTATTTGTTAAGCGGCAACAAAAATACATCATCTGTAAAAATTTCAAATGTTTAGCTATCACAGTTCATGAGATACAGACAGACAGACAGTGGACCCTTAGTGATAGAACCCCTTTTTGCCCTTTGGGTACAGTACCCTAATAAAACAGGCCGTTTAGTTAACAGGCTAGACAGTTAACTCAAAGGCGAATTAAGCCAGTTGGCTGCGACATAATACGTCACGCGTGAGTGTTACAATATGATAAAATATGACATAGACATTTGTATATTCCAGGGCTGTCACCTGATTCCTTTACGAATTTCAAAGTAAGGAAAAGCAATATTTAATTCTAATAAATAACTGTCTCATTGGTTTAGCAGGTGCACGCGCATGCGCAATGCTGAGCATGGCTTTGATCCAATCCCCGGGTACAACTGTGCTTTTGGGCTTTCCCAGTAGGAAATTCTTAGCAGTAACCTGCTGCTGGGTTTCTGCTCTGTTAAAAGTGTTAGTTCGCCCTCTACTACACAGGAAGTAAGACTTTGTGTAAGTGTATCTAGGGTCTATTCTTCTTCTTCCTGTCGATGGCGCGACTGAAATTTATATAATATCGGCCCAAAACGTTACTACTTCCACGGGGTCGTCAGTGGCGGCCCAGGGGTCACTTCCACTGCATGTTTTGGGACACAGAGGGCAGGATAGGAGGTGGAGCATTGTTCTTGACATAGTTCCATCACACCCCATCACCGTTCCGTCAAGGCAGCACTTTACCAGATTGGGCTTTTATCTTTCCATTTGTCTCCGAAGACGGTTCAGGGACTTCTAAGTGGACTATGGGAGGTTACACCCTCCAGGGTGATACTCCTTTAGACAGTAAGTAGGAGGGGGAAGAGTGTCCTGCCATAGTGTGCAACGGGCATGGGCCTAGTTTCCTGACAGAGACGCTGTCAATTTTAAGAAGCTGTGCCTGCTTTGTAGCCATTGCGTTGGTGGCTATGCGCCAGATAGTGGGTGGATTCCTGTTTGAGTTTCTCCACTGCGCTTGCAACTTCTCTTTGGAATGTATGATAGGTAATGTTATGGTGGCTATGCACCAGATAGTGGTTGGATTCCTGTTTGAGTTTCTCGACTGCGCTTGCAACTTCTCTTTGGAATGTATGTTAGGTAATGTTATTTCAAGTTGAATAAATCTCAGCTTTATTTTAATGGTTATTAAGTTGATTTCAAAGTGAATAACGTATCCCAAATGGAGAAACCCAATAACATTTTGCCCGGGAATAGAACACAGGACAGGACGTTATGCTCAGCAAGCAGTAGCGCTTGTGACAACAGACCATGCACTATCTCAATTTGTCAAAACACCTCTAATTCTCACATTTTGACATCTATTTGACGCCAATTTGAACTGCGAAAAAATTTTTAACATTTTAAGTTACAAGAATTGGCCTTCGGGCCTTTGAAAGACTTCAGGGGTCAATTGAAGGTCAGGTATTTAGAAAAATTGAATAAAATCTGTATATTTCAATAAAAAATATCACTTTCCTAAATTAGGCGGACGTGACTGATTTATCGTCAAATGCCTATTTATAAATATTAATAAGTTCTTAGTAATCACTGGGAGTGACTCATCGGTCACTCACTGCACGCACACAAGGACTCACAGGACGAGTTCGAAAATAAATCTAAGACGACCCCCTTCTCTCACCGAGAGGAGTCGCATGTCCCAGCAGTGTAAACATTATAGGCTGCTTATTTTATGTAGGTATAAGTGATGCCAATGCACTTACCGAAAAGTTTTCAAACATCGGCAGCATTAACACTGCAAAATTGCAAACGCTAACAACACATGCTTTGATGATGATCTCAGAAACTAGCAATAAGTACAACAAAATCACCTAAGTCACAAGCTACACACTAGCTACCACACCACAGTATAACAAGCTAAACTAAAGGTCAGAATCTTAGATAATCACAAAACTTTGAAACCACAAACTCTAAACTTTTGAAAAGTTATGAAGGAATTTCATAGAGTTGGCAAACTATAATATTTTGCTATTAGGTTGCAACAACTCTATATTAGATCGTATCATCGTGAGTTCGTATTACCGAAGTTAAACGATGATTCCCGAAGCGCATACTTTTCTCCTCTCTGTAGATAGTTAAGTGTCGATGGAAGGAAATTATGTAAGATTCTGAATTAAAGTACACATGCCATCCCAGTATATGAAGCGAGGCTGTCGGTACCTATGGCACGTGAGCTGTATGCAGACGGACAGCACCGCGCGCAGGATGGCCCGCGCCGCCGCCGACAGCTTGCCGCCGCACCGACCGCTAGCGGGGTTAGTACCGTGTTAGTGGCCAGCTGGCAATACACTTGCCACCATTGACTGTTATAAACTTAAATACACAGGTTTGTTCTTGATTATGAACAAACATAATCGAGCAAGTTGTTAAGTCATATAAAAGGTGGACACGACAATAGGACAATAAATTAAACTTCGTATATTCCAGGATGTTCCCAGTCTGCTAACAAAAAATCCAATAGATTTATTATTTATTTATTTATTTTAGGATCTCCAACAAAAGTTACATATGGTTAATGACCGACAAAGTCACAAGACACTTGTACGCGCTGCTGAATGGGTCGCACACACCTTGGATGTTAGCTTGAATGATAGTCACGGATAGCCAAAGATGATGCTTTATTGATTATATTTAACTACCACGTAACTACTGCTATATGAATGATGTGTGAATGAGTACAGCTGACTATGAACGCTGATCGTGTACTGTTGCGTTACACTATAATTTGTGCAAGGCGACGGAAAAGTGCTGATCTATGTAATGCGCGCGTGCCATGTACGATAGCTGACTCGTACACTGCCTGTATTATCGCGTCTTGATATGGAAGAGTGGACTCTCCTAATACTGCCTGTATTATCGCGTCTTGATATGGAAGAGTGGACTCTCCTAATACTGCCTGTATTATCGCGTCTTGATATGGAAGAGTGGACTCTCCTAATACTGCCTGTATTATCGCGTCTTGATATGGAAGAGTGGACTCTCCTAATACTGCCTGTATTATCGCTTCTTGATATGGAAGAGTGGACTCTCCTAATACTGGCTGTATTATCGCGTCTTGATATGGAAGAGTGGACTCTCCTAATACTGCCTGTATTATCGCGTCTTGATATGGAAGAGTGGACTCTCCTAATACTGCCTGTATTATCGCGTCTTGATATGGAA
>VKGM01005054.1:9737-21164 GCA_007844875.1 Busseola fusca | reverse complement strand
ATGTAGTTAATTTTATCAAAAAAGTCAAAATTACATTTAGATCTTAATTATTATTGCAAAGTGCATGTCAGGAAACATAAACTGACAACACAATAAGGAGCAGGAAGTCAATAATAAATTCATTTAACAATTGCAACACTATCGATACTAGATCTTACTTAGGTCCCACAGATTTTTTCCGAAAGGAACTCCGAAATATTATAATACGATTTACTTATGAGGAATTTCTTCAAGTGTATTTTAAACAAATTAACATTTAAGCTTTTGATTAGTTCTGGTATGTGATCATATATAATTGGTGCCATGCAGAAAACACTTTTATGCATCAGAGCTGTCTTAGACTGTCTGGCACATAACATATTGACGTGTCGTCGACTACGGTTATTTGAGTCCGATAGCTTGGGAAACAAATTTGGGTTAGTTTTCACAAACACCGCAACCTCAAATATGTACAAACATGGAAGTGTCAGTATTTTATATTGAATAAAAAATGGTTTACATGTGTCTGTGGGTTTCAAAGCGAACATTGCCCTAATACACTTTTTTTGGCATTTAAACACTAGTTCCTTATTGGTTGAGTTTCCCCAGAATATAACACCATATCTTAATATTGAACCTGCCATTCCATGGTACGCTGTAACAATAGCATCCGTTTCTATAACTGCAGCGAGCTTATATAAGGCATATGTCGATTTGCTAAGCCGCTTTGTCAATTCTGCAGTGTGTGCTTTCCAATCCAAGCGTTGGTCTATGGTTAAGCCTAGAAATTTGGTGGTGCTTACTTGATTTATTTTATTATTATCATAATGTATGTTCATCATTATGTTTTTGCGTTGACTGAAGGCCATTAGTTTTGTTTTGTCAATATTTATTTTGAGATTGTTATTGTTGAGCCATTTTATTATGGAATTTATTGTATTAGTTATGTCATTATAATAATTTAGTTTATTTGTACAGTCAATGGTAACTGTACTGTCATCAGCAAAAAGAGTCATGTGATGTTTTGTCACTTTGGGCAAGTCATTTATATATAATATAAATAGAGGGGGGCCAAGCACGCTCCCCTGTGGTACACCATATGAGACTGATCTATCACGTGACCTATAGACCCTTTCATATTTAGTTTTCGGATCTACCTGTGAGATTTCTACATATTGCTTCCGGTTTTTTAGATACGATTCGATTAACCGCAAGACGTTGCCTCTTATTCCGTATGCTTCTAATTTATCCAGCAGGATATTGTGATCCACGTAATCAAATGCTTGAGTCATATCACAATAAATTGAACAAACTGGTATTTTATGGTCAACATTGGTAATTACTTTATTCAAGAAGTCATAAATGGCCATGTTAATAGTTTTATCTTTTCTAAAGCCTTTTTGTTCTTCAGTTAAGGTGTTATGTTTTATTAAATATTTGTGAATTTGTGCGTATATGTATTTTTCAAATATCTTTGAGAATATTGGCACAAGTGCTATAGGTCTATAAGACTCCGTGTTTTCCTTGTCATTTTTTTTGTACAGAGGTTTTACTACGGCAGTCTTAAGATCTTCCGGATATGCGCCTCGTATTATGCATAAATTAATAATGTGACTTAAATGGCCACTAATGCTGTCCGACACATATTTTATCGTTTCTGTAGATATACCGTCATTTCCTACACTATTAGTATTTTTTAGGGATTTTATTATGTTCTTTATGTCATTTTTATTACTTGGTGCTATAAACATGGAGTGGCTAGGTTTGGGTATCTTTGAAGTTGTATGTATACCCATATTACAGATAGGTTTAATTTTGTCAACGAAATAATCATTAAAAACGTTGGCTATGTCACGTGGATGTGTTATATTTGAATTACCCATTTTGATGCTTCCAATTGTACTTTTAGGTAAATTCGTTTTTGACCGGTTTATGATTTGCCATGTCGCTTTTGCTTTATTTAATGATGATGCTATTTTATATGTATTCTGAGCACGTTGTGTTAATTTAATTATTCGCTTGTACGTGGTAGTATATCTATTAAGTTCTTTTTTATTTGCCTCATTTCTGTTTAAACGATAACGCCACAAGAGTGCCCTTTTCTTTTTACTACAGGCTCTAATTCCTCGCGAAACCCATTGGGGTCTATTGTGTAACCTTATTTTTATTCTTTTAATCGGAAAGCATAAGTCGTAAAACAGAGAAAATGTCTCTAGAAATAGATTGTAGGTTCTATTCGGGTCATCACATTCATAGATATCCGAAAAAGATATGTTTTCAAGACATTCTCTAAACTTTTTCATATTTTCTGCACTAAAATCTCGTCGTTTGATATACCAGTAATTTAAACAGAAGGTTCTTTTTACAGGACACTTCAGTATTTGACAAGTATGATCTGACAGAGCAAATTCAACTACGTCGGCTTTACATTTATTTCCAAGATTATGTGCAAAGTTGTCAATACATGTATTACTTTTCAACCTAGTTGGCTGATTGAGTTCTAACTTTATATTATAGTTAAGCAACAGACATTCTAGATCTTGTGAAATATTGCTACGTTTTAATGTGTCAATATTGAAATCACCGCAAATTATGATGTTTTGCTTGCGTTTCTTTGTTATTGACTTTAGTAATTTTTCTAAACGCTCAAAAAATGTAGTTAAATTATTAGATTTTGGAATTCTATAAATACAGATGACAATGGTGTCTGTTTGCGTTAATTTGATAGCACAACATTCAAATGAGTTACTTATTGCTAATTTGTTTATATCAGGTAAATCTAACCACTGAAGTCCTTTTTTTACTAAAATACATGTTCCGCCTCGTTTTATGTCTTTTCTACTAAAACAGGCAGCTAGCTCATAGTTGGGGATGGAGAGATAATTCTCATAGCCTGACATGATGAAATGTTCAGAGATGCATATAACGTCAATATTGATTTTCTTCAATATAAGTTCTTCTAAGCATACAGTAAGAGCCTCCGATTTATTCAAGAGTCCCGCAATATTCTGATGTAGCACATGTAAGTAATTGTCATAGAAAAAACTGTTTATTCGATACGTCATCTATTTGGTCGTCAATGGTGTTTGCATTCCATAGATCGTATTTCTTTAGTCCCTGAATGAAATCGTCAATGTCTTTAAAAATGGTATGCATGCCATAGTTGTTAATTAATCCAGAGCGTTTCTTGAACATCGTGTAGTCATCTGATAGGTTCTTATTCGAGTCCAGAAAGTATGCATGCTCATGTGTCAGTATATCAAGATAAAGCAGGTTGTTAAAATTTTCTACTCTCCAATTGTACATTGTTTTGTAGTTGCTGTACCTATAAGTTGGAGTACAGATAACAACATTAGTGTGTTTTGTTTTTTCCAAGGTTGTCCTTATACTAAATACCAACTGGAAATAGTCGCTTGTTGTGTTAAAATCTTCCTCTCCTATTAATATAATGCAAAAATCATTGAATGTAAATGTTTCTAATTTTGTTTCTAAATCCCCTAACAAATTTACGATTTTACAATGTGGCATTAAGTAATGACATATATTTTCCGAATGTTTGCGTAGTGTAGTTTCTGCAATATCTCTTACTTTATTTTTGTTGTCGGTACTTATAATGCAAATATTACAGTCTGACGTGATAAGCTGCCTCCGTTCTTTAGGTTCCGGGATTTTCATTGCAATTGTATTTTTTGGTTTCTTTTGTAAGACGGATGTGGCTTTCTCTTTTGTCATTTCCACTTTTTCCACACCCAATTCTTCATTTGATTTATTGTGAGATTGAACTGTATTATGGAGTTTAATATTATTTGATACAGTTTTTGTAGGGGATCCATCAGTCTGTGTTGTTTGATGACTGGTATTTTTGGGAGCTTTCGGCGAGTAAGAGATATCTTTATTTAGTGTGGACTTTTTACCTTTACACCTCCTTATACTACTTGGAGACATATGTGTATTATCCGATAGACTGAGGTTCTTATACGTCTCAACTAGTTTCATACTTTTGTTCAGGTCTGTCTTTAAGCGGAAATTCTCAGTATTCAAGATTTCAATTTCTTGATGAGCACTAGTTAGTTGGTTTGAGAGTTCATTTACCTTTTCATTTAATTCAATTACTGTTTGACTCTCGTTAAACGATGTGTTCGGGAGGCTTATCATAGTCGTATCAAAAAGTGAAGACTGATCAGTTCTTGAAAGATCACCAAATGAACTTGCTCGTTGATGCTTGTAATTCCGATATGTGATATTCTGTTCGGAGTCCATGATAAGAAAATAAACGTATAAGTTTTTCTTGCCTTTCTCTCACTTAACTCGGCCTATCACAAAATTCGACACCGCCTCAATTTGGTTGTTGAAACTTGAGCTCTTTATACGACAGTTTTCTACTAATTTAGGATATTTTAATTACTGTGGTATCACTACAGTTTTTTTAATTAATAGCAACACCGTAGCAAGTGTCAGTTTTGTTACTCTATTCGACACTAGATGGTGCTAAAAATTGTTTTAGGATAACTGAATATATTTTATATAGTGGCAACTCGTTACATACACGTCAATTTTAGTTTGACTTCTCTGCACTGAACTCATTAATGGTATTTCCTATGACAGTGGGCCAATGGGACTGGAATATGTATCCATGAAATCAGGAATTAGTCAATCACCAATAGAACAGAGATCTCATATTTCTAATGTAAATAAATCAAAGAACAAAAATGTTAATATGCGAGGGTATGAGGAAACCGGTTTTGCCGCGTCTAGCGTGCGGTCAGTAGATTTTGTAGATAACGATTGCGCGTCTAAAACAGCCAATGTCGATACCCGTGCGCCAGTAGAAAGTACTATGTGCGCGTCACTATGTGCGCTCAATACTACTGATATCGATGGGCTTAAAAATGACGGTGTACCCACATGTAAACAATGTTACCAAAACATCTGTGTTGCAAAAAAGTACTGTAATGACACAAAATTTGGATTCTTTACCGAAATCGACGACTTTTTCTGATGTAGTCAACAAACCCAATCAATGGAAGAAGGTGGAACCTACAGAAGAATGGACGCTTGTTCAGAAAAAAAACGGTTGACAAATAAATTTGTGGGACAGAAAGGTACGGCAGTTATTGAACCTGAAGGAAAATTCAAGGCGGCTGATATTAAGGTATAAAGCCGGTGCATTAAAGAAAGGAATCTAAAATGGCGGCATATACTTGCGTTGACAGATAGTACAGTCAGCATATAAAATTTCAAGTTAAAGCTTTTTTTTTTCAAATTTAAAATAATGATAACAAGGCTGGGTCACATTCATTTCAAACTAGCTTCAGCCAACGGCTTCGCCCGGGTGAAACTTGGAAAGTTGAAGGACACGTGGCACCACCTATTATCATTAAAGAATTTTTGTTGTTTTCATCGGAAACAGTGCTTACATTTTTTCCGGATGAAATGACTGTGTCCGTTTCTGTAAATCTGACAATATATATAACAAAACAGGAGTTAAATAAAAAAAAATCAAGGCAAATCAAGACTATTATTTTTTCTGTTTACGGTACGCGCGAGAGTGAGTATAGACGGTAACTAGTGTGCGAGTGAGAGAACATGATAAGCGCCGCCATTTAAGATTCCTTTCTTTAATGAACCAGGTTATACCTTTATTTATTTATAACGTGGATAAGAATACTACCGAAAGTGACATCTCTGATCATATATTTAATAAGACAAAATTACGTGTACACCTACAAAAAATTAATACGAAGTCTGAAAGAGACTATAATGCCTTTAAGATTTCTGTTCCGAGGTACCGATTGAACATGTTTATGGAAGGAAATTTTTAGCCCGATGGCATCCCGTATCGACGTTTTGTAGAATTTAGTCGTGGTAATGCTGGGAAGGCAACCAATAATACATGCGTTGAAAATGTCTTGCAAACAAACATAATATAAATGGAGGATCACAATACCGATTGTACTTTTACTACATTTTATTGTAAAAATGTTAAGATGTGAGACGTCTAATGCTGGTATCGGACATAATCGCTCTTCAAGAGACATGGCTACTGCCTTATGACTTACCATGGCTGAGTAGCATCAATCCAGACTTTGGCTACACTGGAACTTCAGCAGTGGACACATCTGCTGGAATACTGCGTGGCAGACCTCATGGAGGAACGGCAATTTCGTGGCGTCGTTCCATACTGTGTATATCGGTATACATGCCTACAGATTGTGCGGAAAATATGACTGACTTAACCCAATGCTTGGGCGCTATACATGCTACAATTGAAGAATGTGGAATAGGCTATGTTTGTATTCTTGGGTACTTCAATGCACATCCAAATGAGAACTTTTATAATGAGCTACTCAGTTTTTGTGATGAGGTGGACTGGATATGTGCTGTTATTGTTAAATGTGGGGTGGACTCTGATACGCACACTTTTGTCAGTAAAGCGCACGGTTGTCAGCGTTGGTTGGATCATATAATTGTTAGTAGTGCAGCGTGGCCCTCTGTTACAGACATTTGGGTTGATTATAATGTATATTGGTCTGACCACTACCCTGTATCTGTCAAGTGTAATTTTAGTGTACTTCAATCTAAGAATGTGATTCCAGTAGCACCTAAAAGTAAAGTGACCTGGGGTGAAAGAAAGCCTGAACAAATCGGTATGTATACAAACCTTTGCAATACATTGTTAAGACAAATTGACTTTCCAGTGGAGCTAACAGAATGCTGTGATAAACGGTGCTATAATGTGGAACATAGACAAATCATAGATAAGTTGTATACTGATATTGTCTCAGCGCTTAGTGAGGCTTCAGAGTTTAGCTATAGGGTAGGCACGAGCAGTAGGAAAAAACAGGTTATGGGGTGGAATAAATATGTTGTCGAAGCTCATAGGGAGGCCAGGCTGGATTTTCAGAACTGGTTACAATTTGGTAAACCTAAGGCAGGTTTCATTCGTGAAGCAATGTGCCAGAGCAGAAAGAATTTCAAAGCTAAGCTTAAATGGTGTCAACAACACCAGGAGCAGATAAAGATGGATCGGCTGGCGACACTGCATTCGAATAATAGGTTTCGTGAATTTTGGAAACATACCAATAAACTGAACATCAGGCCTGGCGTTCCTTTGAGTGTCGAGGGTGTCACCAACGCAAAGATGATCGCTAACTTATTTAAGGATCACTTCACTATGGAATCCCCTTTAGGCGCTTCCGAGTGGAGGCTGGACGCTGACCCCGTGTGTGATATCATCAGACTAAAAGTTAGTGCTAAGGATATACGAAAGATTGTGAAAAATATGAAAGGTGGGAAATCACCGGGACATGACGGGCTCAGGGTCGAACATTTGCAAAATGCGGGGTCACACATCTCTAGACTTTTATCGATGTTTTTTAATATATGTATTGGACACTCCTACCTACCTAGTCAACTAACGAAAACAATAGTTACTCCCATAATTAAAAATAAGACGGGGGATAGTTCGGTCAAATCTAATTATAGGCCGATCTCCCTGGCCACCGTTATTGCAAAGGTTTTAGACAGTGTGCTTGAGGCTCAATTGAAAGAGTTTGTACACCTACATGATGCTCAGTTTGGTTTTCGCGCTGGACTTTCTACAGAAAGTGCTATATTGAGCCTAAAGCACACTGTTGAGTATTACACGAGTAGGAAAACGCCCATTTATGCTTGTTATTTAGACCTCTCTAAAGCTTTTGACCTTGTTACTTATGACAGGCTCTGGGATAAGCTTAAGGAAACGAATTTACCTGGTGAGACAATTGATATCCTAAAGTTTTGGTACAAGAGCCAGGTCAATTATGTAAAGTGGGCAGGCATTCTGTCGGATCCGTATACACTTCAATGTGGAGTAAGACAGGGTGGATTATCATCCCCAGTTTTGTTTAATCTGTATGTAAATGCGCTGATCGTTGAGCTTAGCAGCATGCATGTCGGCTGTCACATAGACAATATTTGTGTTAATAATCTGAGTTATGCAGACGACATGGTGCTGCTGAGCCCAACGATCGGTGGACTTAGGAAGTTAGTTAAGGTGTGTGAGACGTACGCGGTCAGTCATGGCCTCAAATATAATGCCACAAAAAGCGAGCTCATGGTATTTAAGGCAGGTACCAAGTCACCAGATCGGTTTCCTCCTGTGACTTTGAACGGAACACCCATGAATGTGGTCACCTGTTTTAAATATCTCGGGCACATAGTCACTGATCTCCTGCGTGACGATGAGGACATGGACAGGGAGCGTAGGGCGCTGTCGGTCAGAGTGAATATGGTAGCCCGCAGGTTTAAGCGTTGTAATTCTCAAGTGAAAATAACACTGTTTAGAGCGCATTGTTCATCACTATATTCGTGCTGCTTGTGGGCTCATTATACGCAAAGATCATTCAGCGCCTTGCGCGTCCAATATAACAATGCGTTCAGGGCGTTGTTGGGGCTGCCGCGCTGGTGTAGTGCGTCGGGCATGTTTGCGGACGCACACGTTGACGGCTTCCACGCCGTGCTCCGCAAGCGGTGCGCCGCGGCGCTCGGCAGGTTGCGCGCCAGCACCAACAGTATTCTGGCTGTTATTGCGGATAGGCTGGACACGCGTTACGTCCAGCACTGGGTTCATACTCATGTTAGAAAATAAGTAGGTATCTTTTATAACGTCTTTTTATTTATTTAGTTGTATTTCATTTTTTTAGATTATTTGATTATTTATTTATTTTAAGTTTTTGCGACTAACACTAGTTTCGTAAGTTTTACTGTACTAACACTCTATGGATTTAAAAGTCTGAAATAAAAAGTTTTTATTTTATTTTATTTTTATTTTTATTTTTTATTATTTTTTTTAGAAAGCCTGGAAACAAAAAGCTTATAATAAGCTAGTGCGCTTTACCATCAATTGATTGCATCACTGCTTACCATCAGGCGGGATCGCGGTCAAGCACTTGCTTATAACATTAAAAAAAAAATAAAAAAGAGATTTTCCGGGAAATAAAATAGATACACTGATACATCATCATCTGCCTAGCCTTTTCCAAACTATGTTGGGGTCGGCTTCCAGTCCAACCAGATTCAGCAGGATACCAGTAATTTACATGGAGCGACTGCCTATCTGACCTCCACAACCCGGTTACTGAGTAATACGTTACCCCTTGGTAAGACTGATGGTCAGACTTTCGGGCTTTCGACGACCCGTAACGATTGTTAAAGATTTAAGAATGACAGCCGGGACCAATCGTCTTAACGTGCTTTCCGAGGCACGGAGTTGGTCTCGGTATGTATAGATAGTTACCCATTCACAAACAAACCGCGGCAAGCGTAGCTTAACCTGATCGATCGTCCTGTGCGGCTGTTATTATTTAGCTACGAGCCCCTACACATACACGATACACAGATACATGCTATCTAAAATTATACATACATAAATACTAAATATATGAATAAGCAACGAAAACTAAAACAAAACTATAGATGATTGCAGTTAGCACAACAATATCACAATGACAAGTAGTTGTCATTGTTAATGCTTTGCGCAAACTTTGGTTTCGTTTGTTTATGATGTCGCTAATGGCAACACATGTTAAATATTGAACTTGTGGGTGTATGCAGGAGAATATTCTATCGAATTTTTAAAAACCTCACCGTTAGGTGAAGTGAGCTTAGAGTGAAACAAGTACGAAGCTTTTTTTAAAAAAATGGTTGTCTGTAAATTCGGTTTACGGACGATAGTTCTACATGATAACGTCATAAGAAAACATTGATGAATAGGTTGTGTGCTGCCGCTGTCTCTCTTTTACTCGGACGCATCGACCGATGGAGTGGAATAGAGATAGATGCGTCTCAAGCCGAACGCTGAGGCCGATCCTGCCTCTCTATTGCTTGTTACGCGCTCTCGCTTGCACGCTCGGCTCAGGTAAAACGCGACAATGAGTCATGCTGTTTCTTGAGTGCAGCCGGCGTCGATCGAAGACGTTATCACTTTTATCAACGACTTCTCCGTAGCCAGAAGCTAGGAGATGTGACTTAATCTACATCGCCATAATGTTTACAACACATCGCATTACGTCACGCACAATCCTGCAAAGCAATCATCGTGTAGACACCAGACACCACACCCGTCTGGTCGGAGGATTCTCCCTTTTCTATGGAAGATGAGTGAACTTTACATCTTGTTTCTCCTACCTCTATTAGTATGGCCTGCAACCTAGTTGCATAACATACTATTGCGGTACCTACAACGCCACATGCGAACAACGCGTCATACTAACGTCACGCAAATCCTGCATCTCGTAAGCAGAGTTTACCGCGCAACTAGCATGAATACACTATCACGACATCAACCGGCGGGCAAGTGCCCGCCAGACATAACCCCCGTCTGGTTGGAGGTTCCTCCCTTTTCTATGGAGGATGAGTGAACTTTACACCCTGTTACTCATACCTCCACAATACTATTACTAACAATTTGAATCTTTTTGAAGCAGAAGAAGGATTAGCGATATGCTAATCCATTGCTCCATATGTTCGAAAAATGTGTCTGCCCAACAACGTCTATAACGCAATGAATGTTGTTGAACTGTCAAAATGAAACCCATTGCTAGTGATAGTGAGTTACGCAATTGTCCAGCACCTTCATTGCGTAACACACTATTAATCGGAA
The DNA here is from genome assembly GCA_007844875.1 of Busseola fusca. Lineage (NCBI taxonomy): Eukaryota > Metazoa > Arthropoda > Insecta > Lepidoptera > Noctuidae > Busseola > Busseola fusca. The sequence continues at coordinate 10,543 of VKGM01005054.1, read as the reverse complement.
TCTATATCATTTTGAAGCAAATTTCTAAACCATTGATTCATAAGTTGGAAAAATCTGTCTGCATAACACGTAAATAACGCAATGAATGCAGATTGCGGTCCAAACGATACCAACTAGTCTCAATCATTTGCCGAAAATGTGTTACGCAATTAGGCCGCTGCTTGTATACAAAATACCGACGGGATGACTAAATCATCCATTATGGTAGGTAGGTACAGGTGTACCTTTTTTAGAAACTAACAATTAACTAGTTCCCTACATGCAACCACTAAGTCATGACCCAAAATTGTTTTAGGGTTGGGTCTGGTCATTTTAATTAGCAGTAGACCTTGGCTCCGACCATACCTACTTTACAGTTTGAAACACGTCCCATATCTCTCGAGACAGGACTGAAACTTCGAAGTATCTTGATGAATTTCTAGTAGTACAAAATAGTTCATACGAAATCCTGTCCTCAGATGTTTAATATCGAATCGAATTATTTTTTTTTTTTTTTTTATGTTTTTCATATCTCGTGACCCTAGGATCCCGGTCCTTTGGTAGGCTTACGAGGGGCAACTAGCAGAGGCCCTTTAAAAATTAAAAATTTTATATGAAGAGGAGGTCCAACTGATCATTATCCCTGTATGCTCTATGCAAGTGCACCCAAGGACATCCCCAGGTTAGTGTAGTACTATTGAAGAACTTGGAAATAAAACATATTGGGCTATCGGTTTGGGTGGATGATGGATTGGTTACCTTGAACCACGGGAATACTATATCCCCTGCCTGACCGATGTTATACATAAATATACACAGGTAAATTG
>VKGM01005032.1:6254-18935 GCA_007844875.1 Busseola fusca | reverse complement strand
CTTCTTTGGAATGCGCTTCCTCTTGATATCAGAATGGCCACCAGTCGGTTTGCATTTAAGCGGAAATTGCAGAGTTATTTTCAAAACAAATAGCGTAGAGTCATCTCAACACCTCTCTCCTTTGATTGAATAGATATAAGAGTTTTTATTCTGTTGTTTATCATTGTCCCTTTCAACCAAAGCACCTACCATCTAATCTCTTCACCACCCTTGGTTGACTGGTAGAGAATGCTTTGTACCTTTGTGCGAAAAGTTTAAATAAATAAACTGATTACGCCATATATGCTCCGTATGCTCGTATTCTATAGACAGCCTATCCGGGTTTACCCACATTTTCAAGTATTTTGATATTTAAAACATAGCTGCTATCAACATCCTTATGTTATTGGTGGTGGATACTTCAACATTTCAAAAAACTTTCTTCGAAACTATCTAGTACATTTTCAAAACATTGTATTTATCAGAAAGGGAACTTCAAGCTAATCTTGATTATTCCTTTGAACAGGTAAAAATGTCATACATCGAGATATACAACGAGGTCATACGTGACCTTCTGAACCCCAGTGCTGGACCCCTAGAACTACGCGACGAGGGCGGCAGCGGGGCCCCCGTGGTGGCGGGCCTGAGCGAGCTGAGAGCCAACAGCGCTGCGCACGTCGCTGGGCTGCTCGCGAGAGGCGACCGCTCCCGCACCGCCGAGCCCACGCATGCCAACCAACATTCCTCTAGGGGACACGCTCTTCTTAGGTATTTCGAACGGCAGATTTGTGTATGTACACAGAAAGATTCCTTCAGTTTTATGATGATAAATGTCGTAAAAATAGTTTCTTTTGCAGTAGGTTTTCACAGTACCTACCACAGTACGGCCAATACCTGATTTTGGCAAAAATAATATTATTATGGAATAATTTGCTCTTATTAATCAAATTATGGTCTTTGGTTGTTGTCATGTCGTTGCCATTTAGTTGAATTACTGCAGATGGAAACGTCGGGAGAAAAAGTCATCATCATTATATTTTGTGAACGGTTTTAATCTAACATAAGGTACATACTTCTGAGTCCCATCTGTGTTACAGCGTGACGGTTAGCCAGCAAATGGAGAAAGGCACCCAGCGCGGTCGTCTGTTCCTCATCGACTTGGCGGGCTCAGAGCGCGCCGGGTTGCGTTCACGACGCCTAGAGGGCGCGCACATCAATCGCTCACTTCTGGCACTTGGGAACTGCATCATGGCTCTCTCTGGAGGAGCTAGGTAAGCTAATATTATTTGTGCACATTTTATCCTAGATGGATGTGGCTGATGGATATTATTGATATATAAAGCGCCTATAAACATTGTGATCGCAAAGAGTGACTGACTCATTGCAACCACTATGTTTAAAAGGCGCACTTTTGATTTTACGAAGTATTAACTAAACCTAATGCTTTATAAATCGATACAAAATAATATAACGACCATGTTTAAAGTATCCTTTAAAACAATATTAATACACGATTTCATTACCTCTGTTTACATTTACCAGGGACTCGATTGTTTTTTTAAAACAGTTTTTTCAAAAAAAAAAAAAAGAAAAAAAAGGTTGTCTGTAAAAGAACGCTCTAAGCGATAAGACCGCCCATTGTGTTACCCTTTGTAAAATTGTCACATTTGTTTTCTGTAATTTATATGGTGTACATAATAAAGAGTATTCTATTCTATTCTACACCTTTGGTAAGACTGGTGGTCAGACTTTCGGACTTCTGACTTCCCGTAACGATTGTCAAAGAGCTACGATTGACAGCCGGGACCTACGGCTTAACGTACTTTCCGAGGTACGGAGGGGTCTCGGTATATAAAGATGGTCACCCATCTACAGACCAACCGCGGCAAGCGTAACTTAACCTGATCGATCGAATTGTGCGGCTGTTATTATTTAGCCTCGAGCCCCTTCATCTATCCAATCAGGTTTGGTCCAATAGTATTAGTTGTTCACAACGATGAGTACAATGAGCGCTTAAGAGATTATCTATTAATTACGAGACATCCTGTATATATTCCGTCTTTAGTATTTGTTGTTATAGCGGCAACATATATGAGTACATCGTCTGTGAATATTTCAACTGTCTAGCTGTCACGGTTCATAAGATACAGCTTGGTGACAGACAGACAGATGGAATGGAGTCTTATAATAGGGTCTCGTTTCTAACCTTTGGGTACGGAACCCTAAAAACAAAGTAGGTCGTATATTGTTACCTAAAAACAGCTTAGCCGAACGTAAAAATACCAATTATGGCTAAATACTGTGGGGGATGAACTGCTTGCGTCCGTAGGATCTACTTATTTTATTATGACCACCCTACACGTGTCCCCTGGGTAGTGCTAAACGAGCAGTAATAACGGTGGTAGGCCACATCTTCGGCTGCCGGCTTAGATGTTACCACCCACCAGACAAAGCCATGCCGCCAAGCGATCCGTCGTGTTCCGGCATGATGTCTGGTGAAGCCGTACGGAGGACGGGTCTGAGCAGTTTCGCTCAACTGCCGTCTTCCGTCCTATTCTCTCTACTTAGAGTGAATAGGCTCATAATAAACTAGTGCGCTTCACCATCAACGATTGCATCACTGCTTACCATCAGGCGGGATCGCGGTCAAGCACTAGTTTATAACAATTAAAAAAAAAAAAAGTATTTATCAGATTAACTGCCCAGTTTGTCTCGTTTGTCTCGTGCCCGCAAGCGCGACTGCTGAGCTTGGGTTCCTGAGTTCAATTACCGGGTCAGCCAAAGTATTATTGGTGTTTTCTATTAGGAATATCTCTGTAACAGCCCGGAGTTTGGGAGTTGGTGGTGTGAAGCCCTCGTAGCTCGGATAGCACGTTAAGCCATTGGTCCTGCGCCTGATCTCTCTCTCACCGGTGGTGTCTGATTGCCGTCCCATCGAATTATGAGAGTAAAGATTCGGAGAGTACACCTGAGTTCGCGCACACACTTGTGCACTATAATATCTCTTGTGTACCGCCCAATTTCTGTCACGGACATCTCAACAGGGTTTGAGATGTTCTACCGTGACAGATATCGGTCGGGAGTATATTATTCATCAGGTGAGTATATATTCATTCTGATTACATAAATCACTTCATTTAGTGAATCACCTCATATAAAAAATATGAATCAATCAAAAAACAACAACCTGATTGGAATGTCCGATAAAAAGTATTAAATTAACACTTCTCATTTAGGAACTGCAATTAGCTGTAAAAGAATTCGCTTCAACATTTCTGAAAGGAAGTAGTTGGAATGGCTAACACTGGGCCAAACTGCTAAAATACCTTTTATGGGGAACAAGATCTACATAAGAATCCAGCAGCGTAACAGAAATACACGGATAGTCGCGCTGTTGAAACAAAATTGACCCAATAAATATTACAATCGCAACTGGACCTGTCTTCATTGAAATTTCAATTCATAGTGAGTCATTTTGCATAGAATACCAAATAGGATCCGCGATTGCAGATAATTTTGTCAAGTTAGGTAATCGCGGGCAATTAGGGATTTTAAAAGTATTAATCAGAGACGCCAAAAGCTCTGTGAAAAAAGTGTTGTATTGACTTAAGTCTTGCTTGAATCGGTAAACGATTAAAAAATCATTACGTATTTTTACCAAGCAAGTAAGTAGTAGTAGTAGTAAGTAAGTAGCAGTTTGAGGCATCCTAAACTTGAAATTATGTTTTCCGTGTACGATTTTGTATTACTAAAGTGAAACGAGCCTTTTGCGTATACACACTATTTAGCAAACGCATCAGTCAATCCCCTTTACCTATGATGCGATGACTTGATAGCATTATGCAAAGTACTATTTTGAATCCAGGTTTACGCATACATAGGATGTTACGATGTAACATAAGCGGATGGCATGCTCAATAAAATTCTACAGCCGGTTCTTATGACATCCATTGCAAGATGGAAACGCATATTCCATCTGACAACTGACGTTTATCTAACACAGAATTACACAAATATTTACATAACTTTCCCATCACATTGGTTAACGATTTCATCCTGGGGGCATACAAAATAACTATCTTGAGACCACAGCTTGTTACAAATTCTACATCAAAATCCCATTGAAACGTCGCCACACAAACGTACGGCGTTAACATCATGAAACCTGTTTGCAAATGGACGTGGCTTGCGGCGCTCAAATGCTACCAATTAGCAGTGTAAGTCTACAGATTTCAAAGTCAAGATTACAAGCTTAGGGAACCTGGTTAATATGTAGTTATGAGATTGACTAGCTTCCATTATTCTGTGCAGGTTATGTAAGGGCCCACCTGTCACCTAGTGAAATCAAGGTGGGCGACCATGTAAACAGTGTGAGCAATTTAAGCGCTTCATCGTTTATGAGAACAGCGGTGCACAGCGGTGCTATTATCACCGTGATAACTTAGGTAGCTTAAAGTGAGCTGTCATTCCACTTAATGCTAGAGATTGACATTATTAACAGCTTACTGCGAGATCACTTCACTTAGATTTTAACAAAATAAATCGGCAGATGAGAGAACAGTGAATGATGACAGACTGAAAAAAGATAGGGAGAAAGGTGGAAATTAGAGAGGGAAAGGTACCTTTGAAAGAGCTGACTACTAAGGCTTTCTTGAAGACATTTTCTCAGTTTCCCAAACAGAAAAGTCTTCGTCTACTTTTCCGCTCAAAGTAAGAGATAATATTCTTCACAATCTGTGAATGGTTTCTTCGATAAAACTTTCTTCTTATGTCTGAACGGTATCAACCATTATTTAATTTTCTTACAATATCCTACCGGATCCTTTACAGCTTCCGTTCTTTATATAACCGTAGATAATAAGTAACTATCAATTTAAAAACTAACTTTATGCTACCTAGACTAATAATACGTTCTTGCTATAATTTATTCATAATACCTACATTCACTAGACAATTTAAAAAGAACATTTTAATTCAGAATAAGGAATGCAACCACTGTTTCGTAACCAACTGTGCCAACACCCTAAAGCTATAAGAATAGTTTATTACCCTTCAATGCCGGTTTAAAATACGGTCTTGATCTTGTCATATTAAATATCGATAGTTTCCTTCATACGTTAAACGGGTGACCTATTCTGAAGGATATATGACATTGTCACCATAATTTATTATTTTAAGAAAGATCTGTTCTAGGTCAGTTTTGATTGCATAATCAGCCTATATATAATGTTCCCATTGTTAGGCACAGCCACACAGGCCTACTTTTTTCGAGAGGGATTGTACTGTAATCTATCTCGCGAGCCCAGTACGGGTTGGTAGTTGTCACATGTCTTAAAATTTTAGAAAATTTCCTCACAATGTTATCATTTACCCATTTGAAAGAGAGAGGTTGAATTTGGAGATTTGATTGCCTCGCGATTAATTAGGTATTGTGATGAATTACACTACTATCGTATATAATCCAGTAAAAGGAGCATTGACAATCAATAGTCAGGTGGGTGGTCGACCTACCTAACAACAGCAGATCGCGGAAAACATGGAAATATACTCACACAACAGAGAAGCATGGCAAGGAAGGAAGGAAATCTATACTTAGCAGGTGGAACAAGGCTGCTATGATGATGATAAAAGATGTAGGTACAAGATATACATATATGCAAAAGAAAAAAGTGTCAGAACAAATTATATTATTAACGCCTTTCTAGATGAAGCAATGTGTGCAAACGAATTTATCCATGGTTACAAAATACGTCATTAGTTGTGTACGATTTCCGTTTCCGGATCATATCTCGTCATTAAGCCGTGGAAACTGTCACTGTGAAGGCAATCAATGTGAAAAAGAATGGCGTACCAGATATGTAGGTACTTTAGAATGTGCCGCAATCGTAAGCAATAGGTATTAATTAAATATTTGCGTAAAAATTACTCTGGAAGTTATGCTTACCTTGTCCATTAAAGACCAATTTACTTTGACTGTCTTAGTAGTTAGGGAAATTAATTCTTCTTAAAATAATTTGAAAAGCCATTTCATAAAACTCAAAAAATGACAATTTTCGTTTTAAAATACGGAGAATTTAAGTTGGTAGTCCATTTACTTAACAATTAATTTCCCTTACAACGCTACGACAGCACTATAATAGGTAATAGGTAATAGGTAAAACGGGCTGATGTCCGCAACTCCACGACAATGCGCGTATTTTGCGTAAGGGTGGGATCAAAGATCATTCGATCCACCCCAGCTCCTCAAGGAAGGCCAGCAACGCCTTGATGTTACTGACCGTCTCACGTAGGGTACCTGGGTTACCGAAGTATTTTGAAGTATTATGAAGCATACGAGTATAGCTAATCCTTTGATTCACATGCATTTTGGAGAGTGTGCGCAGGAATTACATGACATAATTCCGCCATCACCGTTCCATCATCGGACGACCCGTCGTACGGCTGTATCCACCCTTACGTTGTTGATACTGCTACGATCCGGACGAAACGTTTCGCCTCGTCGTTTATACCGCGTACATCGAAGGACTGGAACAGTTTGCTTGCGGCTGTCTTCCCGTCTGATTACAATTTAAGTGTCTTCAAGGCTATAGTGAATAAACTAATATTAAACCAGTGCGCTTTACTACCAATGATTGCATCACTGCTTACCATCAGGCGGGATTGCGGTCAAGCAATAGTTTATAACATTAAAAAAAAATCAACTGTCTAGCTATCATGAGATGCAGCCTGGGGCCCTAGTCTGCTATTACAATAGAGTTACAATGGTCTATCATTGATCTCATAATGGTTGATTTTAACAATTTTTGTATGTACTAGATTACAAAACTTGTCAAAATTAACCATTATGAGATCAACGACAGACCATTGTGATATTATTGTAATAGCAGACTAGGGCCCCTGGTGACAGACATCAGACAGTGGACTCTTAGAACCCTAAAAATCATTTAGTTAATTTGTTAAACAGTCATTTTTATTTCATCAGAATCGGTCAAGAAAATTATAAGCACAATGTTTTTTTTAAAATGAGAATTAGACAACCGATTTTACCCTTCGGGTACGGAGCCCTAAAAAACTAGATGAAGTCGAAGAATTCCCTTGTCTTGGTCAGTCTGAAATGATTCAGGTATTCGATTTTTCAGAATAATCAAAGGCTAAAAACTGTCAAAGTATATTAGGTAACAATTATGATTTTTTTCCCTTCGACGTCTAGGCCACATCATCATTCTCCTGTCCTTATTCATATGTTTTTCTTCCACAGTTTTCTATTGGTCCTCAGTAGTCACCCCCTTTCTAACCATATCATCATTCACACATTCCATCCATCGTTAGTCTTCCCCTTCTCTTACAGCCATCGACATTCATTCTCAAAACTCTCCTCTAGACATCTAGGTCACATCATCATCTGCCTAGACTTTTCCTAACTATGTTGGGGTACACTTCCAGTCTAACCGGATTTAGCTGAATACCAGTTTTTCACATGGAGCGACTGCCTATCTGACCTCCACAACCCAGTTACTGGGTAATACGATATCCCTTGGTAAAACAAGTTGTCATACTTTCGGACTTCTGACATCTAGGTCACATATTTATCAGTATTGTTTTTCTTAACTCGAACATACTAACTTGCAATATAGAGATAGTAATTTAATGTTTATCAAACTGTTACGTAAATTAGATGGCGATTGTGAGTTGGATTACGTGTGATATTGCTATCAATATGTTATGGTTTGTTTTACTTATTCTTCACATACGCTAAGAAGAATACAAAAGAGGGTGTGTATACCCGATTCAACGTCACCGAGCGTGACGGTATAATTTTGTTCGCTGTTCAGAAAGAGTACAAAGAAGTTTTCTCTTCAAATATAATTGCCTTATGCTTGCTACAGACATAAGCATCTCCAAAATAATTACTCCGACCACGAAATTGGTAGAAATGCCTTTACCTCGCCTCGCCTAATTTCTTTAGGGCCGGTGCAACATGTCTTTTTCTTCTCTATCAATCGTCATCGCGGTAGTCACCTCCTTTCTAGGCATCGTTATCAGCATTTCAGCCCGCAGTTACCCACTGCTAGGTATAGGCCAGGGAAATATGGCAGAAAAAAGGGGCCTCGGCCTCCCCTTTCTTGTATCTACCTGGCCTGGCCTTCTGTGCGCCTCTCATCCAGCCATAATCTTCTGCCTAGCCTTTTCCCAACTAAGTTGGGGTCGGCTTCCAGTCTAACCGGATTTAGCTGAATAACAATTTTTTACTTGAGCGACTGCCTGTCTGACCTCCACAACCCAGTTATTGGGTAATACGATACCCCTTGATAAGACTGGTGATCAGACTTTCGGACTTCTGATGACCTGTAACGACTGTCAAAGATCTATGAATGACAGCCGGGACCAACAGCTTAACGTGCTTAGCCATATTCTATATTCATATGAATTAAAAACCAATCGAATCAAGGTTTAAAATGAAATATGTGCTACCATTTTTTTTATCAACGGCTACTAATAACAAACAGGTTAATTAGTTGTTGATAACTGATAACCTACAACAGTTTGCATTTAATATCAGTAAAAGTCTAAAAATACCTTTTCTTGTGGTAAACATGTCGCATGACGCAGAGGATAGAAACAAAAGAAAAAGTTGAGGGAAAATATGCGTCACATCGAAGCAAAACCATCGCTCAGAGCCCTAGCGCTGGTTTTCACCGACAAACGGTGTTGACGTGATTACATCAATCGGTGTGTACACAGACCTCGTATTGTATAGGATTTTCGTACAATCAGAAGTCCGCTCATACTGTTTATCTTGAAGGTTAGCCGTAGTAACAAAAGCAGAAGTTCGCAAACCAGCCCATAAAGCATTAAAATTAAAACAAAAAACTGCAATACTATCCACCAATCCCTCTCCTCTCACAGTGACGGGGCCTGTGTTCCAACAGCGGGATCATTGTAAGCTGATTGTGTTATGTAAAAAATACAACGATACAGGATTCTTAAGCCGGTTTTGAAATTCAGATAATACAACATTATCAATGAAGAGATAAATAAATTTCCAATTACATGTAAACACGTAATATGGACTGGCAATAAGTCTTTGTCTTTAGGTATGCTTAGTTTATCACTAAGTGTCATACGAGCTGGTGAGTTTAGTCGAACTATGTTTATATTTGGCTTATTTACTTTTCTTTCATAGGTACTTGTTTTTAAGTCCTATTTTTTTTTAATACACTTACGGTCTGGTGGTCTTAAACGGAGATAGTATTATATATTTGTATTTTTATATACATATTTTATATTTGGGAGCTTTATCATTGCAAAATATTAATTTTGCTATTTAGATAACTTCAATTCAAAAAGGTTAGGTAACTAAAAGAGGCAAACAAAACCTAATATAATAATTCCATCTAACTAACCTGAATTGTCCCATTGCAGAACAAAGGCTTTCTCCTCTTTTCTCCACAAAATTCAATCTTGTCAGTCCTTTCGGCAGGAGTCAAGCTCGTCCTGCCGGCCTTCAGCGATGCCGTCGTGCATTAAAATGGAACCCAATCAGTAGTCCTTTAAGGTTGTTTCTCGTCTGACATGCGGCAGACATGTGCAGTAGTCTCCAAAAGTTAGCCGACATTTTTTCACTTCAGATGTGACACACCACATAATGATTTTATACATATTCTTGTGACCCAAATGTTTCAACAGCAGTAACGTTTTAATTGACAAATTGAACTACCTTTGACTTGATCATATGTGGCTTCACAGGCCAGCTCGTCAGAAGCCCGAAAGTCTGATAATCAGTCTTACTAAGGGGTATCTTTATTACTGAGTAACTGGGTTGTGGAGGTCAGATAGGCAGTCGCTTCATGTAAAATACTGGTATTCAGCTGCATTTGGTTAGACTGGAATCCAACCCCAATATAGTTGGGAAAAGGCTTGGTAATAAATCATGATCCAAGTGGCATCACAGCTGAAGTGGAAAAATGACAAATAACTTTGATAGGCTACTGTATATACAGTATAGTATTCTTTCTAGAAAGAATAATATAATAATTACCATCGATCAGTTCTTCACTGCTTGACTCTTTTCGAATAAATGTGATACATATATGCCATGTCCTCGATAGTTTTAATATCGCTCGGCATGCGAGTGGGCGATAATGATAAATATTGAATCTATGTAGGTTGGTTGCAAAATAGCAAGTAGGTAATACTTTATTAGATCATGCGAGAACTTTGTGGAAAAATTAGAAAACTGTACTCGTTCGAAATGTTCTGTACCTAAATAAGACCCCCTCATCATCATAATTTCAGCCTGAACCACCCACTTCTGGGTATAGACTTCCTTCTTCTTCTGCCATATTTCCCGGTTTCGTGCAAGTTTAATCCCCCATTGAGGTGTTTCCCGCGACTTTGATGAAATTGTCTTCCCAAAACTCTTTTGGACTTCCTTGGTTTCTATAGCCTAACCTTTTCCGACATTTGGTTAACATGACCATCTCTGGGTCTTCCTCTTTCTTACCTCCAATAATACACAGTTGAATGTCCAAAAATACATATTAGAATCTCGTCCGTTACTTCAATCCGAATATCAAATCCTTGATTTTCAAATAACAATTTTGAAAATAAGAAACAATAGATCTGAGTAATTATGAGCATTTCTTGTATGTTATTAAAAGAGGTTCCCCTTATACTATCTTGTCCTAGAATTAAACCCAAAACTCGCGCTTACTATCACCAGACCGATGCGCCAACATTCCCAAAATAAATTATGCACTGTATTTTTGGCTGACATTATATGAGTGCAACTCGGTGCTGCCACGCGTGCTTCTAAATCATATACGATGCAATAGTTAATTTTTTAAATCAGAAACTATAATATTGCTCAAATATAAATTTAGAAAATTAAAGTCACTATAACTTTTTCCCGCGCAACAGAAAATGGCGGACGAAGAACAACATGATGTCCCGGATAGACTCGATCTCAGTAAAGTTATCGGCGAAAAATTAACAGAATCCATCCAAAATATGGACCTTTTAAATACACTCCAAAAAATGGTCGCCACGGAAGCTGGCGATGAAGAATCAGAAGGTATCAGAGATAAATTAAAAGGAGTTCTGCAACAGTTTAAGGATATGGGCCCGGAAGACAAGGCTAAATTCGCGTCGAAAATCAAAGAAGGTTTAGCTAGCAAGCTAAGTATGAGGCTGAAGGATAATGCAATGATGGCCGGTGTCGAAGATGCCATAAGAAGTGCTGTGATGACGAAACTTTATATTTTTGCAGCTGTGGTGTTAGTCGTCATATTTTTGTTAGGTATGTCTTTGAATAATACAAAAGATTTAAACAGAGGAGATGTGTCTCGTCTTTTTTCGTGACATCAAACGGTCAGGTTGGTAGAGGCGGCTGACCGCCCTGGGTGTACTTGACAAATTTATGTAAAGTCACCAAGAGTTAAATGAACGTGAATAATTGCTTGTTTGGGTACATCGTAAAGGTTTGATTGGTGTAATACCAGAGGGCTTAGTGCGAGATTATTTTTCATTAACGCGGTCGAGAAATTTGTGGCGTTTGGCGCTATGATTGGACGACTCCAAGCGGTGACCTTGGAGCGGCCTAATGACAGCGCTGAACGCCATAAACGTCTCGATCGCGTTAACGTAAAATAAACTCGCACTAAGCACACTGATGTTCGATTTCCACACAATTCGATTTTCGAATTGAAAATCGTTCAAAATCTGGTCACAATCTCATCTCGGCGAAAGTCAATACTAAAAGTTTGTCAAAAATGTAAGGGAAATGGAGGTATTTTTGAAACGTTCGAGAGTTGTCCCTCAGTAATAATTTAATACTTCGGACTGGTTCTTTGATCGCCAAATATTATTTTATCGCTATCTTTTAACAGATATCTGTCTGGGATACCTTCATTATATCTAAAAATCTATTATCGTATTGCGACACTGATTTCAGCATTAAGTGGGCCGCGCAAACTAATTAATTGCTCTAATCTTAAAATTACCAATTTGATAAAGATAGAAAGAACATTTTAAAACTGGCTAGATAACACCTATTATTATTTTTCATATTTTATAATGTTGCTTTAGTCACCAGCATCCATCCTGCTTCTAAAAAACTTTGCTATGACACTCATAAACGAAATTTTAAACAAAACGTGTGGGTTGGGTGACTCCCGACAGGAACAAAGCTCAAAATTAAAATCTGGGATTTTCATTTTAATCTTCTATCGGCATTATACACCCTCAAAATCCTTTAAAAAAAATACATGAATGAAATTTGTCTATGTACTGTTGTATAGGTTTTTTTTTTATTTTTTCATGAATCGGATGTCTGCTTCATACGGAAAGTTGTTTCAAATCAAAGTCGTGGCCAGTAAGCGACTGGTAAAATTTAAAAAATCTACATATTTTAGAAAATTAAATCAACACATTGACTATTCGTCTTCTCTCGGATCAGTTACTAGGGAACCTATAGGTATTTGACATTAGGTCGCGGCGTAGTAAAAATATTAGCCAATCAATAATATGGTTTTTTTTTTTTTGGTGGGGTGGGAAATCATCAAACCACCTCTCCCCTCCCGCTCTGGGCGGAGCGGAAGGGCGTGTCAGACTTTTACTGACTAAAACCCACCCCTGTTCCTTCACCTGCCTATGCGCCCCAGGGACCCCGGTTACTCTTTGGTACGCTCCACGGCCCTGGGG
>VKGM01005026.1:5011-16597 GCA_007844875.1 Busseola fusca | reverse complement strand
CACTTTACGTGTAGGGGGGGTACCCTAATAAAACATTTTTTTCCACTTTTTATTTTACCACTTTGTCGGCGTGATTGATATACGTATTGGTACCAAATTTCAGCTTTCTAGTGCTAACGGTCTCTGATATTATCCGCGGACAGACAGACAGACAGACAGACAGACATGGCGAAACTATAAGGGTTCCTAGTTGACTACGGAGCCCTAAAAAGGGGGATTACCGACGAATACTAGAGAAGTAGATATGGTAGAAAAAGATATGTTGCGACGACCTCAAATAAATTGGGCAAGAGACTGATGATATAATTTACTCACACGGTAGATGTAAGCGAGTATCGCTTCTCCAGACTATTGTACTTGTGGTGGTCTCCGCGCAATCTTCCTAGCAACCTGCTGAGCAGCCGTGACTGTCGCCCCCCACCCTCCATGCCGCGCCGCCTGGCCGGGGTGACGCACTGTCACTGGATCCAGTGGGTTATAAGCTAGAGGGATAATTTTATAGACAGAGGATGGATTCGAATTGCGTTTTTATGCCAGACGAAGTCAATTTTGACACAGTCTTCTTTTCCTTTATCCGATATGAATATAATACAGTTCTCCGTCCGTGCCACGGCGTAAACTAGCTTAGCCGTTTGGCTTGGCGACTCAGAAAATGTAAAGCGCTTGAAGTGTTGTCGAATGTTGCAAGTGTTGGCAAGTCAAAAGCGATACGATAAGATAGCCAGGCATCAGTAATTAGACCAATTTTCAAAAAAATACATTGTTTGCAGTTGTAATCAATGTTGTTTCCTGGCGCTGTAGCCCAAGAGTGAATACAGGCCTTCTAAAGCTGCCACCATCGGCTTTGTAATCTTGGAAATCGGTTGTTATGGTATGCCATGTATCACGCAAAAATGTAAGAGTTTTGAGTATGAATGTCCACGGCTAAAAAAGAACGGGAAAACAAAGAAACGATGGATGGAATGTGTGAATGGTGATATGGTTAGAAAGGGGGGTGACTAATTGTATGCGTGTGGTAATTAGGGAAGAAAAAGAAATGTTGCGCCGACCCCAAACAAATTGTGATAAGGGCAAGGGAATGATGTCGGCTTTATCTGCTAATGGCTGGATATAGCCAAAATACTCAAAGCATAAACCTTAGATGTCTACATAACCGTTATAAATCACGAAACATTGGCTAGGTTAGCTTGAGAATTTTTTATACGTTGAAAAATATGCACTTACATTTTGAATATTCAAGCAGATTGAAAATATAGTCTTTTCAGGTAAGTATTGTCAGTTGTAGAATGTGCCATGATTTGCATTGTATGTTATTTCAGCATTATCTAAAAATGATTAACATTTTGACAATACTTGGTCGTTTGACGGCAGGACGCCCATTTTATATATTTTTCTTTTTTTTTTTGTTATTAACAAAGGAAGATCAGAATGAGGTCCAATATAGAGATAATGAGTTCATAAGGCTGATAACCCACTGCGAGAATTCATTACTGCGGGAATCTCAATATCTAGAGGACTTGTTTCACTATATTGTTAAATATTGCGAGTTGTAAAGCCAGCAGCAATGACAAACAAAATAAATAAAATGTTATGGCAAGAATCTTATTTAACCATGTGCTTAATATGTGTCGCCAGTCAACAACGCACTATCAAACAAAATGTAGGTTCACATGAATCCAGACCCTGATCGTCAGTTGGACTGGCTTAGTATTGGACCCGTGAATCCAGCCCTGGCCGTCAGTTGGACTGGCTTAGTATTGGACCCACATAGCCAATTATTCTTGACAGGCCAGCACTGGTATGTATAGAGCGCTAGACTATTATTCTAGCCAATGACCGCCGCCCGTGTCCCCCTTTCTTATCGCGGTTGGACCCGGTGTAAACGCCCGTGTCGCCAGTCGCTTGCGCATCTCCTAAAGTGCACATGTGTTTGCGCCAGACTACAATAATTGGTTTGTGCGTTTCAACTACCGCAGTTAAGTTCTCTAGACATAGGTCCTGAATTCATTTTTCATTGAAACGTCGCCGGCGAGGAAAGTCTGTACGACTAGCGCCAGCGCACTGGCTTCGTGTAAACCTAGCTTTAGTTTAAGAAAATAGATGTTCCAGTAGTCAGTAACAAACTTAGAGCATTAGTTTAATGCTCTAAGGTAACAAATGAAGGGTTTTATTTATATTTCTCATATTTTCTCGATTAGCTAACATCTTTAGGTAACAAATAATTACTTGTACTCCCAATTTCCGTAGCGTCATCGTCAGCATTACGATAGGGCGGGAACATTCTACCTATGATCCCTGCCTATCGAACAGGCGATCCACAATCACCAATAATTTTATCAAAGATATTGCTGGCGACGTCGCTATAGTGTCGACAAAGTTGTTTCGCTACGTAATAGGTAATAGCGCTGGGTAATTGAAACTTTTGTTGCTCAGTGGCTTTTCTCTGCTACAACATTGCAGTAAACCAGTTAGGTAAGCGCGAGTGTATTGTGTGTGTGTGCATCGAGTTTGTGTATCTGTGTAACTCTTTGGCTCTGGATTTAACTTTATAATAATAACTGCAAGTAAAATAAAACACCGGGATGTGCTTTTCACATTTTGTAATTCATATAAAAATACAATTATCATTATCAATATTATACATAATCGCATTTGCCAGCGAAGGCATACAATAGTTATTTTGTAATAAAAACCACAACTGCAAAACATGAAATGCTAAATTGAGACAAATTTAAGTACAACATCAACACGAAATAGGCACAGATCAGTCTGTTATAAAAAGTATCAAAATCATCAAAACGCTAACATACCATCGATACATATCAATTTTAAGCCTTACACGATAATAATCTCTAAACAGCTAGACATTTAAGTCGAAATTCGCATAAAAATTTGAAATAGTTCAAAGTGTTAAATTTAAATTACTTTGGCCGTGAAGGAAATCTTAACCAAATTGTGACCTTTAGATTCCTAATAGAGTTTGGCGAACGAGACGCTCGCTTTGACACAGAAGCTGGATATTATGTAAGACTAACTTGCGAAAAGTAATTTCATAACTATATAGGTAAATAATACTAGTATTGAAAAAAATGTTCCACTTTAGTAAATATTAAAGAAATTCCTTTCTGCGAGGATTGTAAAAGAACCATCGTTACTTATCAAGCGAACATTCAGAAACCCGTTAGGGGACCAGTCAGCGATCACATTACAACAAAACTATCTACAACCAATGCAACTTTTAGAACAAATTAAAAGGCACAGCATACCCTAAATAAACCTAACGAAGCGTTTACATCGGACAATGACGTCATGCCGCATGGATAAGCCTAATTTGGTTTTAAAATTTGGCTTGAGACTTATTTACATTCAAAATTTCTATCCTAGAACAGGACTTTCCAATTTGTGTGCCGAAATTATTTGCACTCGTCCAAGATCTGAATAGTGATGTATTATGTAGATGTGCGGCCAATGTAAACAACTGGTCCCCGGGATCTTCAGCATGAGGAATCTAAGCTTGTGTGCGCCTGGCCTTACCAGAGCCCTGACGAGAACCCGCCCGGAGGCACGCGCACGCGCTTGGGCGCCTCGGCGCGGGCTGGCTCAGGGGCCGCCGGGGCCGCGGGGGCCGCCTTTGGCTCTGGGGCAACTGGGGCCGGCGCAGCCTCCTGGGGACTCTTCTGTCCGTTCTGATGCTCAGTGCCGTTAGCTGCCTTTGGTTCGTCTGGACCTGGAATATGACATGTTATATGTCAGTAATGGGGTTTTGAAGACAAATTGCTTTAGTGTTGCTGTTGTATCATAAGTCTAGTCGCTTCTCACAGTTAGATAGTAAATCCTGTTATAGCCATAGGTCACACGAGTGAAGCATGAATCATACAATTTATTATCTTAATTAGTTATGCACATAATCACATAGTAGTAAATAAACAATCGTGTGTGTACGAATATAATAATCTACTTCTGTAAGATCCAGGCCAGTCAGATCGGGGAATCAAAGAAAGGTGAACCCACAAAAATTAAATGAGCTTGTTTTGAACTTGTTAGTGTCATATTTATCGAATAGTTCTTTTATTTTGTTATGGCTACATATTTTTCTAGACAATACTAAAACTTACCTAAAATTCGACATTTTGTTTTTTTTTAATCTTATAAACTAGTGCTTGACCACGATCCCGATTTTCATAAAAAACTGAACCAGGACGAAACTACAGATCAGTTAAAAAAAATTGCATCTTCTTATCTTACCAACAACAGAGCCGATGGTAGACGCAGGCGGTCCACGACGCCCTGTCTGTTGGGGCTCGGGCTCCCCTCCGAAGATGTCAGTGTGTCCGCCGCCAGGGGGGCGAAGCACCCGACTTGAGAGCCTCACGTTGTCATTCAATCCCACGTTAAATGATGTTGACGTCATCCTTGCACTGGAATCAAGGATTACGACCGTGAATTGACAATCAACAAACAGCTTTCAATAGTATTGAGTTATGGACTAACATGTGTAATTATAACGGAAACCTACTCTGAAAAAGAGAACATGCACAGTTACGCAGACTCGCTTGCATCGCTAAATACTAAATACGATTACCGCTAAAAAATATCGTTCTGTTTTCTTCAATCGTTTGGAGATTATAGAGACAGAATGATGTTTTGTTGAATAATGTTTACCTAAGCGCATTTATAGATTGGCAAGTAGGCCTCAGTAAGGAGTTATGGAACTCACATAGTGTCGTAACTGAAAACTCTCCTGAAAAATAGAACATGCAGTGTCACTACTATAACATATTCCTAACAGAAACCAAATAGTCTACTAATAAATCTGGTATCAAACGATAGGTTTTCTCTAGATACAAGCGTGCACCGTTGTCAACCACATGATCGCAAACTTCAGATGAGGTAGTGGTCAAAAGCAAGCTTCTATAATTCTATAAATAGTATAAAGTTCTTAACTAGATTTTGATGAGGGTTTTGCCGTAATTTAGTCAATTTTTTCCGGAACGTTTATATGCGTAATGTAATACCTTTATATCATAAATCTCGATGTTTTGTAGAGTCCGAAAAACTGATGTGTGATGCAGGGGAGTCACTAGTTGTATTCAGAGTGGTGAATAGGTTACCACACAGTGCAGCGGTTTTTACAAGTCTCTTAAAATAAAATATACAATTTTATTTTACTAAAAAGGATATGGCCAATTTTTGTATGGGAGTGTGCATAGCTACCAAATTGAATGTACACCAACGATTTTAGCTGTTTTATATTCTTGAATATTGGCACATTAAATTACTATAAATAAAAACCTCATGGCACTTGTCATTACAACAGACTGGACGTGAAAAGTTTCACTAAACCTTTGATCAGATCACTGGCAATAAGTGTACTCAATAAGATATGCTCTCAAAAAAACGTATTTATTTATTTAATTCTTTATGCTCACACAAGTACAGAGGCGGCCTTAATGCCTTAGGGCTTTTTCTACCCCAATCAACCTTTGGGTGATTCAGAGTCAAATTGTGCTGGGTGCAATATTAAGCATTACATATTATAACATTTCTTATACAAATACATAAACTATAAGTACGGTATAAGTAAGTTATAGTTTATAGGTATGTATATATAAATATATATCCATATTTACCTAAACTAGAAAGAAAATAAAGAGAAAACTACACGAATGTAATGAAACAAACTACTGCAGCTACCACTTACTAACAGTTACTAACTAAAGGCGTTTTAAAACATTTCTATAGTTTTAGGATTTTTAGGTATTTCAACAAAGTAATGGTAGAGTGCCCAATTAACAATTTTTTCATAGTTTAATTATCAATTAATACGAAAAACACAGTAAAACAAAAGAACACTTACATAAAATTATTTATTTGGTCAAGAAAATATATAGATATTTTTTTACCACATTATAATGAATCTCAAATGCCTAAGATAACCACAATGTAGACATAGTGTTAAAGAAACCGAGGTCAACCATCCAGCTTGGATAAAATAATGGATTAAGTGTAGTAAAAAGTATTAGTGCTTAAGTAATTACATAAATAACTGCTTTAAACATAGCTAGACAGGTAAAATAAATACAATCATAGATGTATAAATTATTTTACAATTGTGATTGTGGTTTTCAACAAAGATTAAATTATTCTTAATGTTAAATTATTTCAATATTCTTGAATTCTTATTAAAATGTTATCTAAAAATTCTGCTGGAGGTTGAATATTAGTTTGGTGTCTTGCCCAACCCAGGTACCAGATTATTGTCATAACATGACAACAACAGCCAACGGTTCTGTTACCTACAAGACAATTGCAATAGTATCCTAAAATAGCATCCAAGACAGAATCACCATAATGTTCAGTGTCAAATAAAACATAAGAAAAATAAATTCTCTGGGAAACATGACGAGACTTAATACGTCCTCTTAATAAATAAGGATTATTTCCACCAACCCGTATAATCATTTCTTGAGAGTGTTCCAGTTCTGGACACACTTCAACAACATATATACCATTGTTTCTAACATGCTCACCGAAGTATGAACGCGCTTGTTTCACCTGATATGGGCCAAGTGCAAACAATATTAAATCATTGTATGTAAAAACTGGAAAATTATTTAATTGAGGCAAGTTACCATCAATACGGGAAAACATAACTCTTCTTCTGTTTATATTATAATCGTTAATAAATTGTCCAAGATGATTTGGCTCATCCATATATCGCAATGCTCTCTGGATTATGTTTTCAGCATTAGGACTATCCCTTAAGACAGGATGGAATTTATTTAACAGAGCCCCAGCAATCCTAAAATCATCCATTAAATGTTTTGAGGCATTATTAAAATACCTTTGCCTAAATAGTTTAAAATCCCTCTTAAACCTCCCATTCACAACTTCTACAACCCATCTACATAGAGTCACTTTACGGCTTTTATTAGCTTGTGAAAATGAAAGTTGGCTTTCTCCTTCATCTAATGATTCAGGTTTATACACGTGATAATTACAATTTTCGAGCAGAGGAATGGCATCCCTAAAGCCCCTATCTAAAACAAAAATGTCATTGGGTCTAAAAAATCTTCGGAACAGTCCATTTTCATTTTCAAACAACTGAGTCATGATTTCAGCATCAGTTTGGGTGGCAGCATAAGGCCCTACAGCATCGATGATATGACCATCGCAAGACACAATCATAAAAGGTTTAATTAAATTGTCATATTTGTGCAAACTATATGTCTTCTTTTGAAACATATAGTTAGCACTTTTCTGTAAGTATATATAAGTCCCATCAAATATTGTAATAGCGGGCCTATCTCCAGTTACAGACTCATCAGGATTACTTAATAACGCTTGAGGAACTCTCAGGTTTCTATCTGATACTTCCCTATGAGTAATATGGTTTACACCAATATTACTAGGAACAAAATGCTCATTGAGACACAACCTAACTTTATTCATTATCAATTCCAATGTTGACCTAGGTAAATCAAAAAGGGTTGCTAAGCGTCTATTACTGTCGCCTGTTCTTAGTTTGGTTAAATAAATAGCTAAAGCACGTTTGGATTGCTTAACATTCAATGGAGGTAAAAGATTGTGCAGAATCAAAAACTGAGGTACTGTAAGACCTGTCCAATAATGGCAAAAATGGTTCGGCATTTCAGAGACTTTTTCAAAATTCAAAATATTAATTTTTGACTTCAAAATATTAAATATGTCTTCTATATGGATAACACTAAATGTAGAATGCGTCTCATTCATTTCAGGCAATAAATGCCACTGATTGTTGTACAAATGCATTTCACACACTCTACAGCTGCGAGGAATATAAAAACTATGATCTTCCAATAATTGTCTTTTAAGGAATTGCGGTACTAAATGTAATAATCTGTTTCTGCAAGATTGAAATATACAGTGAGTTGATGAAATGGATGCTCGCTTATAATTAGGTAATAATATAGTATTAATTTCCCTTCGAAGTGGTCTACTTTGAACAGGCGGTAACGGTGGTGGCTCTGGTGGGCTATTCACTTGAAGATTAGAGGCTGCTACGTTGTTGTCCGTAGCCAATTCCCGGATGTCTCTTGATGAATCAAGTGCTGTCTGTCTATTTGCTCGCATCCAACACAGATGACAAACATAGTTATTTCTTGAGATCTGAAAATAAACTACAGTTTAGAATAAACACCGAAAAGTTTAGGTCCCCTGTGGTTTCACCCGCATCTTTGGCTACTACAACGCTCCCGTGGCAATCCAACACAAAAACATTTTTTCAAATTGGTCTTGTAGTTCACAAACAGATAAATAAACTCTTCAGATTTATTATTAGTATAGATAATACTGTGTTATGCCATGCATACTTTAGGTAAGTTTATGTAAACACATAATAAGAAACTTTTTTGTTCATATAATATTGCAATAAATATAGTAATAAACAACAAAATGCTTACCATATAATTAGTATTTTGTGATGCTATGTTAGCCAGCAATGGACAGTCCATACTGACATTATGGTGCCTTATTTTTCTTACGGATCTTCCACAACCCACGCAAACCATGTTATGTCCCAGTAGTCTTGCATGTCCACCAGCTTCGGAATTTAACAATAAGAAGCATGGATTACATATAAATGTATCGGGAGGCAACTGAAAATAAGATGCACTCTTGTTAATATCGCAAGCTATCATAGACATTAATATAAATCAGATATAGTTTAATCGTTTTTCAACTACATACCTGAGTTTGCGAATTGGTTAACCATTGCGAAAGTCTTCTTTGATAGTGTTCCGAAAGCGAGGATATGAGATGCCTGTGCAATCTTAGCATGGCTATACCGCAGTTGATGCACCTCATGATGATTCAGAACATATCCGAAACGCAAAACAAATCAGAGTCCAGTGTTAACAGCAAGGTAATCGAGTGGTAGAAGGTAACAGTCCGTGGAAAGAAGCAGGGGTCAAAAATATTAAAAAAATAATCCCAAAAACACAAAACAAAAACAAAGTAACTGAACGTAACGATGTATGTGCTTGTGCAATGACGTGACATTTGACATAGATAAAACACATTGTCAAACATGAGAATGCGTTCCGTTATTAGTGATATTTTTTTGTATGGATTTTATTTTTATTAAAAATCTTATATATGAACATTATATTTGATTTAATGCATATTGCATGTTTTTATTAAATACATATTTTATTCTAATGAATTATTTTATAAAAAAAGACAATTTTGTATGAATAAAATGTTCTTAATAAGAGCCGATGTCGTCCATATCACATGTATGTAGTGAGAAAACGTGTTTTGGAACGTATTATGATTCTCTTTGTACCATTATGGCGGAAGCTGACAAATGGCGCATTGAATTTATTTTGCATTACTTATTATTATGAACTAAACACTGTCTCTTCCTGTGAGGCTCAAAACTACGTATTAATTCATTATTCTATTTCTATTTTACGATAATATTTACTGAGTATGTGTAAATGGAATGTAGTTTTTTGGCCATATCTTTTAAGCGTATATGCCTGCATTCTTTTGTCTTAATTTACATATTTTATTATCCTGAACGTATCTTCTTTCAAATAAAAAAAGAATTATTAAAATCGGTTCACGCAATCCAAAATTACAATTAAATAAAGCCAATAAAATAAATGGTATACCAGCGATTGTTCTCAAGGCTTGTGCGCCCGAGTTGTCTCCTGTATTGACACGATTGTATCGCCTCTGATTTGGAACTGGTATAGTGCCCAAGTCCTGGAAGCTTGCCAACGTGCAACCCGTGCCAAAAAGGGTAGTCGTGCCGATCCTACCAACTATCGGCCGATTTCAATAACCTCCATACTATGCAAGATTATGGAGCGTGTATTGAACTCGCGCCTCTTGACATACCTGGAAGGTAACGTTCTCCTCAGTAACCGTCAGTACGGGTTTCGCCCCGTCGTCCGTTTCGTCTACTGGGGACCTTGTGTCTGCCACTCACCTATGGGGCGAGGCCCTCGAGAGGAATGGGGAAGCCATTGCCGTCTCCTTAGACGTCTCGAAGGCCTTCGACCGGGTATGGCACGCTAGCCTTATCGGTAAGCTTCCAGTGTACGGCTTTTCCCCAGGTCTGACTGGCTGGGTAAAAGACTTCCTGAGTAAACGGTCTCTCCGGGTTGTTGTCGACGGTTGCTCATCGGAGCCCATGTCGACTAACGCCGGTGTTCCTCAGGGGTTTGTTCTATCTGCAACTCTTTTCCTGCTGCATATCAACGATCTGCTGAGGCCCGGAATCTTTGGGTATGCGGATGACAGCACAGTTGTAGAGAGATACCTGCCGTGTGCTAGGGCTAGTAGGGAATAATAATAATAATAATCATCTAATCCGGCCCGAAAGAGAGGCTATGGTAGAGCGTACGAATGTCTCACTTCAGGCAGTCTCCGAATGGGGCGCCGCCAAAACACAAGCGTGTCTGTTCACCGCCAAAAGGAGCCCTTTCATCTTGGCTCCTGCTTTTCAGAATGTGTCCTTGGAGTACTCCGACCACCTTCATCTTTTGGGAGTTGAAATATCCTCAAACCTAAACTTTGGGCGGTTCATTGAGTCCCAAGCCAAGATGGCTGCTAGGAAATTTGGCGTTCTTGCAAAGGCCCGGCGGTACTTCACACCAGGACAGCTTCTAATTTTGTACAAAGCACAAGTCCGATCGTGTGTAGTAGTACTGCAGCCACATATGGGCTGGTGCTGCAAAATGCCACCTGGCTGCTTTGGACTCTGTGGAGAGGCGTGCGAAGAGGCTAATTGGTGGCTTTGGAGCTTGGTCTTCACCAGAAGACCAAGCTCCAAAGCCTGGAGCACAGGCGTATGGTAGTGAGCCTTTCGATATTCTATAGGATGCATTTTGAAGAGTGTGCGCAGGAATTACATGACATAATTCCGCCACACCGTTCCATCATCGGACGACCCGTCGTACGGCGAGTATCCACCCTTACGTTGTTGACACTGCTACGATCCGGACGAAGCGTTTCGCCTCGTCTTTTATACCCCGTACATCGAAGGACTGGAACAATTTGCCTGCGGCGGTCTTCCCGTCTGATTACAATTTAAGTGTCTTCAAGGCTAGAGTGAATAGGCTCATAATAAACTAGTGCGCTTTAAGAAAGTGTATACGATTCGATGCCGAGTATACACGATTCAGTGCCGAGTATACACGATTCAGCGTCACCGAACGACTGGAGCCGAGTATACCCGTTACAGCATAAAACTACGTCCTAGCTGAACGTTACCGTTGTGTTCATAACGGCCGTCATTAAAAACTGTAATTTTCACCAGTATTTGACATTAAGATGTCAAAAAACGCTCTGTATTTGGACATTACGGTCGGTAGCGGTCGCCGCTCTTTTTAAGACACCGTGGCTTGACCCACCTAAGCGTGACTTGCCCCAGGGCCGTGGAGCGTAACAAAGAGTTACCGGGGTCCCTGGGGCGCATAGGCAGGAGAAGGAACGGGGGTGGGTTTTAGTCAGTAAAAGTCTGACACGCCCTTCCGCTCCGCCCAGAGCGGGAGAGGTCATTTGATGATTTCCCACCCCACCAAAAAAAAAAAAAAA
>VKGM01005003.1:0-11610 GCA_007844875.1 Busseola fusca | reverse complement strand
GTTCAGAAGTTATGAGCATTTTTAATACATTATCGTTTATCGTAATATTGGCAAGTAACGTGGAAAGTTATTGACCTACGTAGTGCGGTGACACGTTTGTTATGATTTGAATAGAAACATATGAAACCGAAAATGTTGTACCAATTCTTAGAGTATTTTAGTTTTAAATTGAAACTATGTATAGTGAGTGACCAGCAGTGCTATTCTATAACCTGCTATTAAATAATATAATGAAGTGAGCGTGAAGTAAGCTGTCATCCCAAGTAATCACTATTGATAACTCACTCGAAGCTCTTCACCCAACTTTTCAAAGTGAGATTTTTACAGAATCGATCTGCAGCTATTATCTTTAGTGCATTAGGATAGCAATAGGGTTTCTGTTCCACATTGTACATTCCTCTGCACCGTATCCGTCGACAGCGAAATTTTCTTTCCTGAGCTCTCTAATGACTTGCAAAACTAAGGTTGGACTTGAAAACCCGGTCACACCGTGTACAGAAGAGCAGAGTCCTTATTCTGCTATTACAATAGTGTCACAATGACAATGACATTGATCTCATAATGGTTGATTTTGACAAGTTTTGTAATCTACTACATACAAAAATTTTCTAAATCAACCATTATGAGATCAATGACAACCATTGTAATGGCAGAATAAGGCCCCTGGTCAGTATCCCACATAGTCAACCTATAATGTTCCCACTGCTAGCTACGATAAAGGCTCAGAATACAGTATTCTGAGGCTTCACTGCACTACCGTCCACCATGCGGGCTTCTGTCATGCGCGGTGTGCGGGGCAGCGCCAACGCCATCACTGGCGCCAACAGACTGGATTGCAGCAGACATACATATTGCTGCTTGGGAAATTCAGACGTACATATTGCTGCTTGGGAAATTTTAGTATGTGCTTGTGAGTATTAGTTTTTGTCTGTGCTTGTTATCCTGTATGTTACCTTTTATGCGTCTGTTTGTATGAGTCATGCTCCTTGAACAAGACTAAGTAATTTATTTATTTAGGTATTTAATTGGTACGGGTTGGTTGGATGTCACATGTCTTCGAAGAGGGAACAAGCTTATCATAAGCAAGAACCTTATTTAGATAGCTTTAATAATACGTCGAAACGGGTTTATGTAAACTGAACCTATTCCATTTACATGTTATGCTTATCGCAAGCCTTGAACTGCCGTCACTACTTCCGCTGAATTGGGTTACCTATATTATTTTAATTGATGTTGAAGGAACATGTTTACGCAGGATTCTGCAACCATCTCACCGCGAAAACTTTGGTGAAATGAGCCTGGAGCAGCGTTGCCAGACGTCCCGATTTTAGCGGGACGTCCTGATTTTTAAATCAAATTTAAATGTCCCGCGCGGGACAGGCTCGGTCCCGCTTTTCAGAGAGAACTCGACCGTACGTGGCACGTGCAGACTGTTGTTTTTTTTATTCTAAAGACGAATTTAACGATAGAGTAAATCTGATTTTTTTTTGCTATCTATTGTCACGTAAACGTAATTTAATAAAAAGATAAATATTTGAAAACCTTTCATTATATACGTTTTTTTACTATGTCCCGCTTCTGACGGAAGAATCCCGCTATTTTCACTCAAAAAGTAACAAAGTCCCGACTTGGCAAAAAAAAAAACTGGCTACGCTGGGGCTGTCCCACCTATCAGCTATAGTTATTAGGATACTGTTGGGGCTGGCGCGTACCCTGCGCATAATGGAAGCGCAACTTTTAGCATGATAGCGTTGAAGCCAAACTACTAAACTCCTTTTAGACTCGATTGCATCCTTTATCTATTACGCCTCGAAATTGAGATTTCAAACTCAGCTTTTTTCAGTGCGTACCCAAAGTTTATCCCGATACGGACACATAGCTACAAAATTGTTTCACCTATATGCAAAAATATAGAGCATTTTTTTTTAATTTCCCAGAGTAGAGAAAATGAACGCAATCTAATGATCAAAACTTCCACAACTATGTTGGGGTTGGCTTCCAGTCTAACTGGATGCAGCTAAGTACCAGTATTTTACATGGAGCGACTGCCTATCTGAGCTCCACGGCTCAGTGACTGGGTAATACAAAACCCCTTGGTAAGACTGGTTATCAGACTTTTGAGCTTCCGACTACCCGTAACGATTGTCTGTAACACTTACCAAAGTAAACTTGTAAATAACAATACACTCGGAAGCTGCTTTTAACTTTCCCAATTATTACTTTCGTAGAATTTACAAAAGAAGTATGTCCCAATTTCGGTGGCGTCGTGCAGATTTACAGCTTTAGTGAAATACAATGTAGTCCTAAATGGAAATATGGTTTCTTTTTTTCTCGTAGACAAAATCCGTAGAATACAGTGTTTCTCTTGAATAAAATTTATTGAAAGTGCATGCTAGGTTGTTATTGCGTGATGCGGTTTATGAGACCAGAACTAAAAAAGATTTGGAATCTCTCGGGAGAGTGTCAAAGCTTCAATTACTTTTACAGTTACTATTAGCCTGCATCATCCCACTTTTGGGAAAAGGCCCCATGATCTCTACAGCTCTCCACAGCTCAGCGCTAATGTAGGTCTAAAGTTGGTTGGTTTTCTCCAACTAACTCGTGTCACCATGATGTCCAACGGGATCTACCGTAACACCTGCTGGTTATGACAGAGCTCCACGCAGTGGTTATTTGGCCCACAGCTCATTCGAAATACGATAAACGTAGTCAGCCAGTCTAGTCCTACTTCAGCTTCCCTGTCAAAAAGCGTCAACGTCTTTAAACTGTGTGACATTGTCTTATCCGACCACAACTTGGTTGATAGCGCTCATTGTCACTTAAACAAACTTGATCACTTGATTTTTTATGGAAAATAAACAATTATTCTTTCTTTCTTTGACAAATAAAGTTGCCAATCTCATCGTAAATTGCTCATACTCGTAAAAAGGTGAGCAATTTTATGTGTCTCTCACGAAAAATCCACTTGGTCATCACAAAACGTCAAATAAACAGGCTGCTTTTGGCCACACGGCATTCTTGAATAAATAGGTCAAACTTTCCACCTCATAAAACAGTAGATCATAATTATTATCAGTAAAACTTCTGGTCCTCCTGGCAAGTCGTTATCAACACGATGGATGACGACACGGGCTGACGGCCATTTGTCTCCGTCCGCAGAACAATCAGGGTGAGGCCGCGAATTTAGAGATTTTCTCTTAAGCCAGGCGCGTTTTGTGCAGGTGATTATTTATAGCTATAATTGGATGTTCGTTAATTAACGACAGAAAGTATCCGGACCGGGGTTTGATGGATCCTTGGCTAACTGACCGTGGTACTTTATAGAAAAATCTATCACCACCCAGTACGGAAACAGATCTATAACCTAGACAAGCACCCTAATTGCGTAACACACAATTAATCGAAATCTGCACCATTTTGAAGCCAATTTCTAAACCATTGCTTCATAAGTTCGAAAAATTTGTCTGCACAACACGTAAATAACGCAATGAATGTAGATTGCGATCCAAACGATACTAACTAGTTTCAATCATTTGCTGAAATTGTGTTACGCAATTAGGCAGCTGAGCTAGTGCTCAGTGCCACACACCAGATTTGATAAACAACAAATACCTACGTTACCTAATTTTCTAGCCCTTCATAATTTGTCTTCAAATCATAAGAGGAGAAAAGAAATCGACGGTCCCCACGTAAACTATCGAAACTGAAAATCCTGTACTTTACAGGAGAGCAATTTTAAGTTTAGATTTTGATTTTTATTTACCGCTTAATTCGAATATTCAATATTACCACTGTATCATAAGTGGAAAATTGGCCTGTTTTATACAATCTGCTAAAGTATTTAATAATTATTTTACTTTTTCCAATAAGGCACATTCGACACTTTACGTGGTTACCGCTGGTTACTTTTTTATCGAATATGCCGATTTCGACAGTGTTCTATGACAAAATATTCTAGTAAAATATTGAATGTGCCCGTTTCGATACTTTTCCACGACAAGAAGTTGTAGTGAACTATTGAATGTGGTACTTTCGATCATATTAATTGTGACATTGCTCACGTCAAGGTGTTATTAAACTACTTTCGATATACAAAATCTTCCTACTATTTATAATGTCAAGACTTTACTGCATTTTTTTGGGGTATTTATGATAAATATAGAAAAAAATACAATCAGACATTTTTAATCAAGAAATATGTATTAAAAAATAAAGAATCAATAAACATAAGCAATATCAAAACGTTTTTTTCCATGCATGCAAGTAACTAAATAATGTTTTATAAAGTAATTTTATAACAGCACAGAGTTACTCTGTACTAGGTAAAATTATAACTATATTATTATAATATAAACCTGCGTAAATCTATGCTAGTATGCTCTTGGCTTTGACTTCTGTATTAAATAAAAAACAACAGAAACCTAACCTACTTAGTAAACATATCACTTTTAAAAGAGACCAGCACGAAATAATCAACATCTTCTTTATATACTTACCAACTTGCTTAAATTAATCATTATTCTTTCATTTGAACCAGTAAGAATAATAGAAATAAACTAGAAACAAATACTCTAAAGAGATTGTCATTTTTACACAGTAAATAGGAACATTAATAATAATAGGGAATAAAATCACAGTCCTTAAGTTATGAGGTAACATTTTGAGATCAACTTACTTAATACCTATGATTATAATTTTAACATTTTGATCTAAATCTCAATCACAAGCTTCTTACAACTCTATAATAATGATAAAAACAGGAGCTAGTCAGTCCTCGTCGTTAACGTCTTCATCAATATTTGGAGAAATTTGAAGAGTTTTATAAAAATTATGATATTGCTTTGGAATATGTTCACCATTACAAAGTGATAACAAATCTTTATATTTTGCTTCAGATATCGGCAAACTGCTAGAATACAATGGTGACAATTCACTCTCTTGATTTCTAAGCAATATTTTTTTATTTCGACGGGTCTGAATTGAAGTATTTAATGTCATGTAGTCTGAATCTAAGTCATATTTGTAAAGAATAACATTAGGGTCAGTTTTTTTCACAAGAATTTCTTTAATATTGTTCCACTTCACATCTTGATTTTCAGTGTTTTTCTTCCAATTTCTGTTATCTAACAAAGTTTTAAAATCAAATAACATGGCTTGAGTCACTTCAGTAACTTTATAAGGAGAACTACTTGTTTTTGCCCAACGAACTAACGCGTACCATTGGTCAGGAGTATAAACAATTTTTCCTTTAGAAGATCTCTCAACAAGAGCATGCACACTGTCAGCTTCTTGTTGAGTGTGACCCGACTCTAAAAATCGGTGTGTGATATCGATACTGAATTTCCTGCTGGCGAGCATATAAAGGCTGTAGACAACCCTGTTACGGTTTTGTCCGGTGCAATTATCCGACCAAAATCTGAAGTCCTGTGCACCATCTGATACTTTAAGCTGGATAAAATCCAACAAACAGCTAGCAACCTCGTTAGCTCCACGTTTGGCTATATTTTCAGGCCACATGTAACATGTTGCTTCCTTCTTTCCAGCATCAAATACTGTCAGATTCATAAGAGACAACTTCCTTTTATAATAAAATAAAGAAACTTCGCCACTAGGGCAGTTAAGTACTTTCTGAAAGTCATAAGTTGCACATACTATTTGACCAGGATTTTGCATAGCGTGTTCTTTATCCTCAGCTTTGTATTTTCGAGCAGTTTGCTTATTCAATAGATGCTTGGCGTGAGATTCTTTTTCTTCTTCGGTAGGGTTATCCATGTTATCAAACACATGGCACTTTTCACATAAATCTTTTTTTGGCATAAAAAACGCAACGTTCATGTTGTCGTTTACAATAGTGCGGTATTGTCTTTCCGTTTGTGCAGCATTGTTGTAGTTATGTATTTGATCCCAATCTTTGTATAACGCAAACATCTTAGCAAAACTTAGATTACTGCCTAGGTATAATTTATTGCTGCTTTTCCTGGTGTAATGGGACTCGATTGGCTGGAATGATTTCACGTGATCACAAACGCTTCGGGTCATCTCGGTGTCTATTTTTTTTGGGTGATTAAGATGTTTTCCCCTGTTATCAGTTCCCGTAATACCACTTACATCAAGCTTTTCTTGCGCTGTTCGAATAAATTGCTCTATAATAGCTAAAGTGGCACAAAACATTTTAAGACACACTTTTATTGGTTCAAACTTGTTGGAATCTTCGTTCGGAACAGGTAAATAGTAATAAGTAGTAAACTTTCTTCTCGATGGCCCTTCCTTAGTTTGTCGCCTTTTTTCCATTCTCTTAGTAAATTTGTTAATATATTCCCATTGCTTAGAGTGATCTGAGAGTTTCCAAAACTTATCGAAAATAAGTTGTCTTATTTCTTCCGTAATATGAATGGAGCACTTCAGCTTGCAAGTCAAAGGACATGAACTTTTTATTTTTTTGGCTGCCATATTTTTGTCTTTTTTGCTAATGTGTGTTTGACCGGATTTTTTTAGAATTTTCCTACGAACGTCAGTCCATTGATTAACATGCCTCTTTCGTTTCTTACCCTGATCTTGCTTAAAAGTTCTTTTTCTACCGACAGTGTAAGTGTTGGGTGTTCCTGGTTCAGAAGCTGATACTGATATCAAAGAATTTACACTTGGAATGTCGCAAAGTTCTTGACCTGCGTCATTGTTAAACAATTGTTTGGTTTGCTTTGTTACAGAATAAAAATCTTGAACAGAGTTAGGAGATGGAACAGGAGTACCTTCACTGCTGTCAAAAATAACAATTTCGGAATCATTCTGTACCAAATCCTCATCAACCGCATCATTTTCTTCAATGATATTATTTAAATATCTCCACTCTTCATCGGTGAATTGACATCGCACAGGAGATGCTGAAAATACAAAAAATAATAATCAAAAACATTGCGAAATCCATCGAAACTACAAAACTTTGACGTAGTAAAGTATCGAAAGTGGTATATTCGATGTTTTCTTAGCAGGGAAAACTATCGAAAGTACCACTTTCAATAAATTTCTCAGAACCAATAGCAGACAATACTATCGAAAGTGGTACATTCGATAGAACAAATTTGCTTTTTGTACTAGTATAATATCGAATCTACCACTTTCGATAGTTTAAAATCAATTATCAAAAATATCCAGATACTTTTTAATATTTATCATAAAAAGCCACTGCAATAAAAGCCACTACATACGTGCCATTAGAAAATAATATTTTTTTTACATTTTAGCTTTTAAACAAACGATTACGCCCAAAAGTATGAAAAACTTACCTGCTTGATCCTCGTTTATTATGGAAATAACAGGTTCTGTTGTACTTTCACTGTGTTTTTTTATCATATCTACCATTTGTTTCCCTCTTCTATTCATTTTGAACTTAAAATTAAAGAAAAACTAACCAAAACCTAACTTTAAAAAGCACGTGCGTACTTGCTCACATTTCGAGTAACACTGACGAAACTGGTAGTTACGTGTCGCGGGTGCGTACCGCTGACCACGAATAATATCGAAAGCGGCAAGTTCGATGTTTCAACGTGTACATTTCATGCACTTTCGATTCTGTTCAACTGAAAAATAGTTGAAGGAATAAAAAATCGTACATAATTCA
Organism: Busseola fusca; assembly: GCA_007844875.1. Classification (NCBI taxonomy): domain Eukaryota; kingdom Metazoa; phylum Arthropoda; class Insecta; order Lepidoptera; family Noctuidae; genus Busseola; species Busseola fusca. Next base: position 3,992 of record VKGM01005003.1, on the reverse strand, counting down.
TATATATAATTATAAACCGTCACCTCTACTTGCCATTAGTGCAATAAAACAAAAATGTCATTTTTTCAATTTCGATAGTATACGTGGGGGCCGTCGAAGTAACCATGTTGCTTTATGTGAAATAAAATTTTTTGAATTTGAATTTACACTGCGAGGGGTTATCACATACTGACGTTGTATGTACTAGTTCTTATAGCCATTTGGTAATATACCTATGCAGATTAATCTTTCAGGATTACATACTAAAGAGGTAGTACAGTCCGTGGTACAGTGTAGAAAAAAAAAACGAGTGTACTTATGACAACACGACTGAAGTGAAACTTCTTTCTTTATGAGAGGAAAAGAGAAAGAAAACGTGCGCGCTCTCTGCTGTCTCTTGTTTATATCCTCACACAATTCCCGTTCGCTTCGCCAGATCACATTTTTCGTAACGCGTTCGCCAGCTTACTCCCCAAGTCAAGCGTGCGTAAAGTTTCACTTCAAAAAGAGGTGGCTACTTGCGTATCATCGTAGTCCTCTCTCTATTCTGTTAACATTTTAGATACAGAACTGCATTTCTGCCTTAGGTAGTAGTAGCAGAGTATAAAGATGATAGTAGAGACTTCCATGCAAAAGCACAAAAAGTTAATTCATTGACTAGGTAGGTACCAATCAATGAACAAACGAATCGAAATAACCTTGTAGGCAGTGTTTTGCATTTGTTTTGTATCTATGTACATTACTGTTCAACAGGACAACCCACACAGTTATGATTGAAGGCCTGACGTAATCCCAGATAACATGGACAAGAACAAGATTGAAAGTAATGGGTCCAAGAACATTGACTTGTTTGCATGTAGGTGGTGACATCATTGCAACGCCGTAAAAGGAGATGACGAATTTATAATATTCTTGACGACTAGCCGTAAATGGACCTTGTTGCGAACGTTATGATCGTAAGAGCTTTTATGATGACTAAATATTCTGGAAATTGGGTTTTGATGACACCATTATACTATTTGATTGGTAGGTAGTTATTTACCCTCTTATTCCAAAACGTGACCTAAAGTTAGACCTGGTTTAAACCTGATGCTATTTCTGTCTTCAATTATGACAATAAAAGTGACAGCATCACTTTTAAACCAGGTCTAACTATAGTACACGTTTAGGAATAACGGGGTTAGAGTTTAGTCCTAACTCGAGACAAAATTACTGATGCGCGGATAGGTATATTAGCATATTATAGTTACCTAGCAGAGTGGAATAGGCTGTAAATAGCTAGGTTGATACAGGCAAAGGAAGGAAAAGCGTAATTATAGTTTTCCTCAACAAAATAAGGACAAGTGGCGTCAATACCAAAGTATGTACATTTACGGATAAAAGCTACCAAGTTCCAACAACAGATGCAGAGACATTGATGATTGATGAATACAATAAGAATATGAAGTAGGTACTGGAAGGCTTACAATGGAATTCTCTGAACCAAACACGGAGTGTCGTTCGCTCGAGGAAATTCGCACTCAATTTGCTGATTTGCTTCGGTTGAAGCAACACGATGGACGTACGGCTGAGTGCAGTAACGATCTTTCGTTTATGAGTGATCGATTTTAGACGCCATTTCAGGTTTCTGCCTGCCAGACTAGGCAAATTGTCTCTCTGACGCGGAATTGCAAACTTATACGTAACTTGAAAGTTGGCAATTTTTTTTTCTTTTAAAGTAGGGGCAACGTATTTCCAAAACAAAAACACCAGGAATTTCTCCTGTGTCGTGGGTGCGTTTACAAACATTTAAACTCACATACACAAACAGCCAGACCCGAAACAACTACCTGTAGGCCATACTGATATTTGTTCCGTGCGGGAATCGAACCCACGACTCGCAGCGCTGCAGTCAATTGCTCAACAAAACATTTGCGCCAACCGAGCCGAGGTGGGTCATCTACTACTAAATAAAGAGGTCTCCCAAGTTGCACCATAATAATGCGCAGCTTATTTGTGTCCCTCGTTGGTCTGCTTACTGCCATGGGCAATGGGACATATATTATCGGCAGGTAAGTAAGTATAAAGCATAAGCATAATCAGCCTATAATGTCCCCACTTCTGGGACACAGGCCTCCTCTTGGTGAGGGGGGGTGGAGTAAGTATAAAGTACCTAATACTTAAAATCTTAAGCACCCCAATCCCCAATCAGCAGCCTTGTTATAGAATATCAATAAGTATTTTATATTGACCGACTGCCTATCTAAATCAATAAAAAATATCTGGTCTCCACCACCTAAGTTACTAAGTAACAAAATCAGCACATAATTCTAGAATAGGGTAGATTTTTAGGAAAGTAATCAAATTATTTTTTATTTAAAATCTTTTTTACAAAAAAAAAACACTGCACAGTAAAAGTTAAAGTTTGTATTCGTTTTTTGCCACCGACTTCCGAAATTAGGTATTTTTCACGTTTTTTTGGAAGTCGGTTGTTTTCTTTGTAAAAAAGTTTTTATTTTACACTTTTCAGTTGCGAAAAGTACTGATATCCAGCTGCATCTGGTTAGACTAGACGCTGACCCCAACATTGTTGGGAAAAGGCTAGCAAGCAAACGACGCAATTTCGTTTACTTGAATTTTACCCGTAATTTTAGTTTAAAAACTAAACTACTGAACCGATTTTGATAAAATTTCTATGGAACCAAACTGAAAGTATATCCTTTCACATAAAAAATAATCATAGAAATCGGTTGGCGTTATATTGAGTTATTCGTCCATTTGTCGCGCACATATTTAATGCAAATTTAACACTTATACGGTTTTCTTATGGATGCCATTGTCCAATCAAGACCAAATAAAAATTAGACCAAATGGGAAGCACTACCTTTCGAATAAAAGAAAGAATTATCACATTACAGTTCAGCCAGGCGAGAGTTATGAGGTAACAAACATTAAAAAAAAAACAGTCGAATTGATAAACCCCTCCATTTTTTTAAGTCTTTTAAAAAGTGACCTGCGTGTTCAAAATGTATGGAACCGACGAAAAAATTTATCTAAAAATATCCTACGTTAGTGAGAAGGCACTTATAATACTTATATAGGTATATTTGCAAGATAGTTTATCATGTGAAAGTTTGCTAGATAGTTTAGTCAGTTGTAGCCGTGTAAGGTAAGTAAGTAGGTGGGTAGCTAGGTAGGTATATCGTGTAGCGAATGGTCAAATCTGTCAGACTGGAAATCTTAAATACATCTCGGATCTCACGAGGAAGCTGCGTGTCTATTTACGGATGAACGTAAGGTTAGAGAGTTCGTTGAACCAAACAGTTTATTTTAACTCCGCCGCCGTCTGCATCGTGTTTTCATGTTTTTATTGGTTCAACATCCTAATATTGGAAGTTTCATGAAGAAAAATTTTCTTTTACGATCAGAATGAAATGTTTTTGCGGGCGAAACACTTATTTTTTTTTTATTGTTATAAACTAGTGCTTGACCGCGATCCCGCCTGATGGTAAGCAGTGATGCGATCAATGGTGGACTTATCAAACTTTATAGATATTCTAGCTGGGTAGATTGTAAGCTTGGCTTCAAAATGGCAAACTATACTTGCTTATCTGTTGCTATGATTGAATTTAATTGGTTAGTCTAGAAGGCATGAACATCGCGTAAAACAGATTTTTCTACGAAACATATCTAGGATTTTTTTTTAAATCGTGTGTTGAATTTAGCAGGGTAGGTGATTGCGTAACAATAATTATACTTGATACCGTGGCCCCTGGCGCACAGGCAAATGAAGGAACACGCATGCGTTTTGGTCAGAAAAAGTCCGACACGCCCTTCTGCTCCGCCCAGTGGGAGAGGACAATTGATGATTTCCCTCCTAAAAAAAACTGTGTCCCAGTTAGCTCTATTTTTTTTTTTTTTTTTTTAATTGTTATAAACTAGTGCTTGACTGCGATCCCACCTGATGGTAAGCAGTGATGCAATCGTTGATGGTGAAGCGCACTAGATTATTATGAGCCTATTCACTCTAGCCT
>VKGM01004979.1:1035-15245 GCA_007844875.1 Busseola fusca | reverse complement strand
AATCAATGGTTTTCAAATATTTATCTTTTTATTTGACTTAAAATTACGTTTACGTGACAATAGATAGCAAAAGTAGCCATAACATAAAAATAATATTTTGAATCAGATTTACTCTGTCGTTAAATTCGTCTTTAGAATAAAAAACAACAGTCTGCACGTGCCACGTACAGTCGAGTTCTCTCCGAAAAGCAGGACCGAGCCTGTCCCGCGCGGGACATTTAAATTTGATTTAAAAATCGGGACGCTTGGCAACGCTGAGCTTCACTGATATGACATTAAGTTAATTAGTCTTTCTCAGTTGTCCATGATGATTTATAGTTGATGTCATTCCTGTGTTCCCCCTCCCCGGGAAACTTTTGTTTATTATTGAACTGAATTGTTATTGTTTTAGTATTCGAAATGCTGGTCTGCGCGCGGCAGTGTGCCCGCCGCAAGTCGCTCACTCTCACATTCGGAGAATTCTGCGTGTTCGCAGCTGAACTGCGTCGGTGTTCGAGGCAAGCCAGGCAGTAAGTGTTCCATTTGTTTCTATTTCACACTTAGTGCATAAGAGATACTAAGACATTATATTCCCCCCACTTTCGTGCAGCTGTATATTTTTTGAATTGAATGAATGGTCCTAAAAACTGTCCCATAAGGTAAAGGCACGATATGAAATATTTTTTTTAATCAGGGTTCTTTTACAAATTTTACATGCTCTAACTTTGGATTCCCTTTGATTGCGGTAACTGAATTTCACAATAAACATCCTCGACTTATCTTATGCGCCCAACCTCCAACCACCCAAATATCCATATTTGGACGCAGTTAATGGTTCTCTCATTTCCCATATTTCAAACTAATTTGCATATCGGATTCTTTGAAATTCCTTTGAAAACAATTTTAGTCACACAGCCCTTGTGACGCGACGGTTGTTACAGAATTAGTCAGTCGTTAGTCAGTTTCTGCTAATTAACCGTTTCGACCCACTTTCCTTCCGCCCCAGGTCCAGATCTTTCGCCAACATGTTTGTCTCTTTTTTGTCAATATGAAAAATACACTTTTCCATGTTAATAACTTCTACATTTTCATAATAATTTGATCACAGTATACCACGTGGTTGCAAAAAGAGCCTTGAATACTAAAATGTTAATAATTGTTTTCAATAAAATTATAAGACAATTGTTCCTCTGATTTCACAAGACGTCGTACTAACCTATTAAAGTCAAGAACTTTAGCAGATTGTAAAATCTTATCCTACTAATATTATAAATGCGTAAGTTTGTGAGGATGTATGTATGGATGTTTGTTTCTCTTTCATCCAAAAACCACTGAACGGATTCGGATGAAAATTGGCACACAGATGGCCCATAACCAGGATAAAAAATATATAATACATTTGTGATTTATTCCAATATTCCCACGGGATCGAAGCTTATGCGGGTGCAACCGTGGGGCGCAGTTAGTGACTTTATAAATCAAAACTAACTTAGCAGATCTTTTGCCTGCATGCCTTTAAATATTTCCAATTTTGATTCTATACACATACATAATTAACTCAATACGGTATTGCAGAAATTTTAAAATGGGACAAGCTCCTAAAGGCGTTTGCTCCACAGCAATAATACTATGCAATTGAACAGGATACCTATACTTTAGTACCTAGCTCACAATAAAATTGTCATGGGAATTCATGTAACATAAAATAACTCTGGAAATTTTATATTGAAAATACCTACTGCGGCATAATTAAAGACACAAGGAATGTCCTTAATGTCCGCAGTGACCACGACATGAATCAGGTTAATTTTACCGATGACGTAAAAAATATCGTTCTCCTTTTCCTCGGTCTTCAACTGAGGACTGGGACTTCGTATGACGCGTGCGTTGACCCTTGTATGCTAAACAATAAGATATTTGTCAAGCAAGGATTCTCGACATATAAGGACAACTTTTGTATAATTTCTCTCTTTAGAAATGATTTCATCCAATGTCTGCACCATTCATTGCACTATCATGCGGAAACGCCTACGCAAGTTCATCGATTGTGTTTTATTTCTAATTTCAGTTTTCATTCGCAGGAGTTCGAACAAACCTGAGTCGCCACAATGGAACGTAGACAAGGAGCTCAGAGATAAGGACAACATTTGCAAACACGTGAACGGTAAGAATATTTGGTTAAATCTTAGGATAAAAACAGGTTTTCAATACAAAAAATAATTTACCTTATTCTGGCCCGTCACGAAATTACTAAAATGGCCGGAAAGGCTGACTATGCGAAAAATTTGTTGTGAATAATACATTTTCTGGCTTCGTCTGGGGCTCTCGTCCCCGCTTCAGGATGCACACTCGTGCTGCGGAAGGTCGATCGTCTCGTGATGAAACAAATGGTGACTAAACTTTCCGCACGGTACCAATCCAGAAATACACATTGGTAGTCCCTATGGCTACGCAACAATATCTCATACACTATAAATTCGGTGTCGCCGTCCACTTCCCACGCTATTCTATCTGTTATCATCAGGCTGTTTGATACCTACTGAATTACTGATTTCTATTGGTCAAAACTTATCAAAAATAAATCGATCTTCAATCACTGTTTTAAAGTACGTATAGCTTACCATTATCGAATAATGACTTAGATTTGATTGTTTTTTTTTTCTTTAATTCCAACATGGCACATATATGTACTGCCGTGGGTAATTATGGAATATGTTGTTACCTTTTCATGTTTTGGGTACAGGACCGAATCGGTTGGTGTTAAATCAAATACATTCGAGACAGTAGTAGTAGTACGTAAGACAGCAAAGGAATAAATAATTTACAGCTACATATCAATCAGAAGCTTATCAATAGTTACGTACTCGCTCCGCTAAGCACACAGTAAGATGACAGCGATGATGTTCATATTCATAATAACAAATAGGAACTAACTCACATTCGTGGGACATGTGGTCATCACTTATTGCGTATATCTATGTTTTTAATTGTTCTGCTATTAATGCGATTGCCCTATGCTACAGTTATTGTACGTTCGCTCCTATTTGCACCGCCCGCACATGTAATGCTCGGATTTACGTCAATCTTCCGGCGCATCTGACTAATGTATAATATTAAAGACAACTAAATTAAGCTTCTAAAGCTTTAAAAATATCAGACCTCTGTTTCCTATCTTTGGAATAATAGAGAAAGTTTTAATTTAATTTTCAATATATGGAACGAAATGAGGCGCTTAGATGAGAATCTAGTAATACTTATCGGAAAGAAGTTCCGCTTTCGCACGGTAATTTGTAAAAGGCAGAGATGACTAAGTAAATATGATGCGTGGCCTCCCAGGCTCTTCCGCAGATACTATAAACAGAGTACGGAAGCGAGGGCGCGATGCTCCGCACAGTGTACTACGCGCCCACGAATTCGGCCGTTAAATGCTACGAAAACATAATACAATGACATCGCACTACTACAACTACAGACATATACCTAACGTAAACAAACGATGAAACGATACTGCGTCAACTTCCTTATCTCCCGGAAGAATTATTCTGTTAAATGACGACTTCTTGAGAACAAACAAACAATGTTAATTTTTCTTTATTTTCTATTTACATTTAGCGATCGATGTACTACACTGAAATTATTCATGAATGGCTTTGGGATCTTCTTTCAGTTTTTTTTTACTTTCATGAGACGTTTTCAAGACACGTGCAATGTTTTTACTTTGTTTTTTTTGTTAAAATCTTCTTTTATTATGAAAGCACGAATTAGTAGCAAATGGAATAACTTATACTGATTTTAAGCATCATTGGTGCAACATGATTGGATTAAGTTGAATGCATAAATCCAATCGATCACCCATAAAATAAATAGTTTGACTAGACTAAGATGTTAGACCAAAGACCATCTTCGAATAGTTTGATTTGATTCTTTGAATGATGACGTATGCTCATTTAAATCATTTGTGGATGAGATGAAAAATACGTGTTTGCGGATTACTTATGGTCAACATCAACACCATAAGTCTTTGTGCCATATCTTTGTAGTGCTATAGAAATAACGGAATATTTTAAAATGCGGAATTGGCTAGTACTTGGGCGTAGATGTAAGTTGCGAATGGACGCCAGTTGGCCGCCGACCGTTCGCGGGTGGACAGCGTGCACGCAGCTTGCACGATACATCCGCAACCATGCCGCCGACTACAATGATTGTGCCCTGTGCGTTTTTCACATACTTCTATATTATTTCCATCAATGAAAACCTGTCCGATTTACGACTTCGTGTATATTCTTATTTCCCATAATTATTCATAATCAATTCCTCCGTTATAAACGTTATATGATTTTCTTGAACAATGTTTTGTATCATATATCTTACACAAGTAAAAGAGGATGTGTACATTGTGGATTTCGGTACATGTGTCGTGAGTTCACGTTGAAGTTGTGACAATTCAGGGACATTCTATTCAAATCTGTGATCTTTGTGCGGGCGGAGCAGCCGATGTTAGTGCGTTTGTTGATCTGGCGCTGTGTTTACGTTTTCGTTTTGGCATTGAACGAAGATCCCGAATTGGATTGATGTGTTTGGTTGGCCACGTTTTATAAACTGCAGTGTAAACATGAATGAATACTTACCTATGCGTGTCGTTCTGTGTTGTGTATCTTATGTGTTGTTCTATTAATATTGATTTTATCATAACAGATAGAAAATATTTGGTTGATCAAGTTGATTATACACCGTGGCTTGTTGTTGTTTTGACTGTTTTCATCCCAGAGTGTTGTGATTCAATTTCAATAAAATATACTTCAATATAATCATAATGTAAGAAAGTTATGGATTATACGTTAAAAATAAAATTGAAAAGTTTAAGGACTTTAAAATACAAGATTCAAAAGAAACTAACTAGGATTTACTCCAAGTTGGAATGCGTGTATGTGTACTTGTAAATTTTGTTATTTAATAAAATATCTAACCTCACTATCAATAGTGCTACAGAATTAGACATAGCACACCACGGGATGAATACAATGAAGTTATTACGGTATACATATAGGAAGTAGGTACAAACGTAAAGATCATTGTCAATCAATTGGTCATACATAATGTGACCAAAAGTAGAACCTATATTAATGACATATTTTTTACTTTAAATTTTGTCTCGGCCGAATGGGCGACCTTTTATGGTAATCATTAATCTACGAGAATGCAAGTAGGTGTTTAATGTAGTACAGTGGTCGGCCTACATATGTGCAGCCTACGCAGTCAATAGGTCGATACTCATCAATCATTGACGATGAGTATCGCTGGTTGAACGAACCCAGCACCGGCACTCGACTGGCCGTGATGCTTTCTAATCCACACAGTATGTACCCATGTTGCTATCAACTGTCATTATGATCAATACATACACCTATTATCATGAAGATAGATTACATTTGCATATTAATTGATTTATCACCATTTTTGGTATGCCTCTTAGTTCTTTGTATCGCGTATAATAAGTGTCGGCGCCAAGGTTTCGAATTGTTATTGGTTATAGAATTTGTTTCAACGTAGATCCGACGTCATGTATTAAACATAAGATACCGGTTTGTATAGACCGCTCATGAATCTTCAACAAATAGTAACAAACCGCTGTGGTTTGAGCTCATTGCTTGCGTGTCCAACCGCAGTACAATTGTTAACAATTAACAGTAGTTCTTTTGCGTGCCTCGAGCCCATCTTAGAAATAGGGTCAACTCATCCTATTATGAGTGGTGTCTCAAAGAACACATCAAATATTGTTCACATGGTGATTGATTGTTTCGTCCTTCATACAATATCTATGAAATTATTCATGTTGTTGACGTAGACACTACGTTAGACATGATGTTTGCAATGAAAAGCGTGGGTTGATAACCACGTGATAAGATGCTCTGTGTACATCGGCTAGAATAGATTGATTGTCGGAGCTTATTGCAAAGCACGCCTAAAATCAACAGATTCTTTGAAATTTTTAAAGGATGAAAAAAACTTTGGTACCTCTCTGCACAATTGTTATTTAATTTCCGGTAAAGGAAAATCAATTTATTCCGCAGTTACCACACAGTCCATTCTCTATGCCAATTATGTATATGTATACTTACATATTTGTGTGTTCATAACACGTATAGTAGGTATCTATAATACGTGTTATGACAATTTTTGACATATGGTGTTGCGCAGGCAGCGAGGCGCCCCCTCCGCCCTGCGAGGTGTTCCTGGGCGGATCCTGCAATCCTACTACTTGGAGATCGGACATAGCTATTCCGATGCTGAAGAAGATGGGCATAACTTATTTTAACCCGGTGAGTTGAACATTGCTATTGTAGTATAATTATGATTAATCATGTCAACCTATGTTGTCCCACGGCAAGGCAAAGGCCTCTTCTCAAATAAAGGGAAGCGAATCGATTACTATCATCAACCACAGCCCGACTTCACCCACTGCCGAGCATAGGCTTCTTTTTGTTTTCATCAAAGATTATACCACGGTTTCATTGACAAAGCGTGGTACCTAATCGATGTTCCTGTTACTTTGATTTCAGGGAATCTAGACTCTCTAAGCATGAAGTCCATAGTTTCAGCCGAAGTTTTGTTTCCGTATCACCTACGGACATAAGATTGGTTCGGGGCCCGCACTAAGAATTAATGACAACACGAATTACTCCTGTTGCATTTTTACCCGTCAGAAAAAGTTATTTGGTCGGGACGGGCCCCTATTTTAGACGGACTTGGAGAGTATAACCCTGGTAATCTATCGATGTTTTCCTTTACCTTTAATCAATATTGTCTAGGATTACCTAACATAGAAAGTTTATAATCAAAGGCCACGGCAATATTTTACCAGTTTATGTACCTTGACAGCTGTCACTACCACAAGATAGTGCCATGTCCATAATAGATTAGATACATTACCAGCGAGCACTCACTGTAAAACAATATTATACAGATGTGTTTAATTTCATTATAACTGCGTAAAGCCATGTTGGTATGTAAATAGAGATGACGTATATCATTGATAGAGTATAATGTGATAAGTGTCTACGAATGTTCAGTTTCAGCGTTCTTGTAGACCAAAGTCACCTACTATAAGCCATTACAACGATGTGTATGTTAATGCAATAAACAATCGAACATTGTTCGCCATTTACGACGTGATATGAAGTTAATTAATCGTTGAACAATACTGGAAATGAAAACCTGTACGATATAATCCAAGCGTGATTACAGGTCAGCTGTTGATTGTCGGCTCGTGTCCAATTTAATTTAGATGAAAGAATAATGTACCAATTTGAGCAAGTCACATGTTGTGGTGTGACACGCGCAGCTTCAATAAATTAATTAATTTGTTAATCGACGCTGATCCGGGCGTAATGTTTATGGTTGAGCTATAAAACCGTTAACATACAACGATACAGAAGTTCTTCTCACCAATGAATGTCGGGTCCGCTCGATTATTCTAAAAAAGTACAAAAATAACATATATACTTAGAAAAAACTAAATGTTACGTTTATCTTTATAATAATTTGTTTGCAATATGTAGTTACTTAGTGTTTTCACTCGAGTTTATCAGCTAGAATAAATATTAATCACTGAGGATGACGTTATCAATTTGCAAATTGAATTCATAAACTAGTTTGTTTTTCTTTAGTGAAATATTTAAAAAAACTATAATTAGTTACAATTAATGTAACAATAAGGTGTGGGCGACCATTAATATTCATAACGTTGGTTGTTATTACAATAACATCGGGGCACTACTTTAAAAGGCCACAGATAATGAGTCGATGGACAGAATTAACTGGGCTTACAGGCAGACAAAAAAATTAAAACATGTTCACAAGAACAGACCATTCTTTAGTTAATAAAAGATAGATAATGTGTATGATAACGCGTAATAGTTTGACAATTTCTTTGAATGAAACGTGTTCTCGATAAATATGATTTTGGTAATTAGATATGACACGTTTTATTGAATCGTCTATCACACAGATGTAATAGATATCTCTTAAAAAAGTAATCGGTTTCAAAAACACATGAAATCATGTACTTACGTCATACCTACTTTTTAGCTGAACGCTTGGAACTAAAGTGTTTTACGATATTGGTTTGCCCATACCTATTTCTACTACGTAGACACTTTGACGTGACCTTACATACATAAGTACCTTACGAACGCATGTAAGCTGCAAGTGACCCAGACGGCTAATTTATATTAGATAAAGAATATATAAATGACACCTATTGCTGCATCCATTATAATTATTGCACTATGTGAGCAAAGGCGCGTATCCACAATAAGCACTGACTTCCTACCCGCCCGACACCATTATAATAGATTGCGTGCATTTTTTCTCGTTTATAAATAGGAAAACCTACAACAGCGGTTTTCCGCTTCAAAGTATTTACCTATAGCCTAGAATTTAAAATCCAACAACTACCTGTGGTCTCTTTTTAGGCCTGCTACGTTTTAAAATCTTCCCCAATCGAAATATGTCTTCCATCTGAAGAGACTTCACTATGTATGTATTTTTTGAGTTTATCTTGGACATTGGTGAACGAAATGTGCCTTCTTTGTATGAGAAGAGCCGATTGCCTTGCAGTGTGACAAGAATAGGCTGGTATTAATATTAATAAATTAAATTTTATTCACGTAAAAACTAATTAAAATTTGCAGCAAGTCGAAGACTGGTCGACAGAGTTGATGGAAGTGGAACACCGCGCCAAAGCCGCGGCGCGCGCGCTTCTGTTCGTGCTGGACAGTGAGACGCGCGCCGTGGCTGCCAGCGTGGAGGCCGCGCACCTGGCCGCTGCGCCGCGCGACCTGCTGCTGGTGCTGCGGCCCTACACGCGCCACCAGAACATCGGACACGAGACCATCTCTGACCAGTCAGTATCTACTCCGTACGAACAAGTAAATCAATCTGCCCAAATAGGGTATCGGCGTACCTTCCTAGTGTGGCGCCCCTCGAAGAACACTCCTCACCTTTTTTCCTACCTATTCTGCACAACCACCAAGATTTAAACGAAGTGAATGATAGAACTGTGCTGGTTCTCACTGTTCGGACAAAATTTGAATAGAAAAAGAAGTAGAAGATCTACTTTGTACTCTTAGCTACATGGGGCTTGCTTTCTTCTAGCTGGTCAATATTAGGTAGACGAAAAGTGAAGAGTCATGCCGTTGTGTGACATGTGCGCACCATCCATAAACTGTGACCTTGACCTGCCATGGACCCGTGTGTAATATAAATGGTTATGAGTACGATTCGTCAAGTGACACCCTAATTACATGACGAGTCTAGAGCAGTCTTTTGTGGCGTCTGGTTTTGCTCAAGATTTGTCAGCACGGAACAGAATGTCGTAATAGCCGCCTATTGAGAACCGCATCAAGTAATCTGATCCTTAGTTTAGTCCACATTTGAACACACACGTCTCCTAAAAACAATAGTTGGTAGATTAGCAATCGCAAAGCCAAGCAGGGCAAAAAAATAAATATTAATTTGTCATCATTCGATCGTCATCACAAGGGTTAGGATTTTAGGATGATTCATATCTATGAAATTGTTGCGTTTTGTTGAGCGATGGCTGTTCGTCATTATCTTGTCTGACTGACTGGCTGTCTTTTTCCTGGTGTCAAGTTCTTCGAAACGATGAATTATCTGATAAATGACTGCTTGAAATAACTATCAGAGTGACTAAAGCTAAATTTATGTAATTATGTCGTTAGGTATTGGCCGGAACCCTAGCATGTCAAATGTCTGAAATGTGTACTTAGTAAGTAGTACATAGTAAGTACCAAAACAAACGTCAGTGTCACATTTTTTTTGCAAACATTAGCACGTCAAAGCATTCGTAACAGCCGATAAAGGTAAAAACACCATCATCTCGTGAAATATTGACGTCAGAAACTCCCGTGCAGTAAGGTCACGTGCAATGATCGTTGCTTCCATGTGCCTCTATTGTGACAATTTGTATGCAGAATGTAAAGTCTAATAAAATGATTTGTATGACTGCAGCGAGTACGTGGAGTTATCGCGTGCACGGGCGACGCTACAGGAGGCGGTGGAGCGGCGCGGCCTGCCCGCCTTCACCGACATCCCCGCCGCGCTGCGCTGCGCACGCGCCGTGCTACGCGGCGCGCGCACGCACCCGCGCCACTCGCTCGGCCACACCATCCTGCGCCTCAAGCGCGCCTACGACGCCGCGGGCGGCCGCGCCTCGCGCCTGCCGCGCGCGCGCGCCCTGGACGCGCTGCGGGAAGCCACGCGCGCGCCGCGGGACCACGCCGAGCGCTGCCTGCCGCCAGCAGCCGACCCCGTCGACTTCGAGACGTTCTGCGCCGCCGTCGCCGAGCTCGCCGCCGACGCTGGTCAGTACGACTCCTACTTAATGACCGTAAAGCTCGTTAAAATTCTGTCGTGTTCTGCCAATGTACCGTCCATAAACTTGTTTTAATGTGTCATAAGCTGTTAATGTTGTCGCCTTCGATGTATTGCTGCTTCTGACAAGAACGATTTATTGTGGAAACATAGCGGAAGATTTGGCAGTGTTTTTACGATTTACGGTACGAAACGTCATGTATTTAGTTAAGAATATTTGGGTGGCGGGTATGTGGTAAGGGGTGGTGTTTGTTGAAGGGCGCAGTAGCCCGCGCGCGGCGGCGGAGAGCGAGGGCGTGGCGTCGCGCGTGCGGCGCGCGTTCCGCTCGCTGCGCGCTTACCTCTCCCCGCCGACCCCGCCCACTCCCGGTGCGTGTGCGCACTACTCACTTTACATCATCATCATCATGTCATCCACAACGCGTCCACTTCCTGACGCACGACGCACTTTCATAAGGAATGGTTTTTGAGCCGCTTGCATTCAACGTCTACCCACGACCTTAACTAAGTCGTTTGTGTACGTAACAGCCGCCACGCTCCACTTGTTTCATTCAGTTATCATTTTCATTATTTCGATATTTTGGGTGCTACTTACTCTACTTATATTCAATTTTATGCTAGCTTGTGCAGTTTCATAAATTCTGTTTTGATCACTTAAATATGGCATAAGTTTGTTAGTCATTTCAAAGTTTTTTATTGCTTGCAATCTTTTTTATTTCCTAAATCAAAAAACAACGCGTGTTTGCTGTTATCTAATGTTGAATATTTTTTTATTATAAATATTCATGTGCCCTGTATCGTCGTATGTTTAAACTCTCACAGAGGGAAAATACTTATTGCTAATGAGAATGTCCTCGTTTGTTGAAAATTTGCAATGATAAACTTTTAACAAATAATTTGAACCACTAGTAGTTTTTTTCTATTTTTTTGTGGCTGCTGTAAATACGAGAGGTACGTATGCGTTTATGTTACACGCTATATCATTTGAACGTTCTTTACTTGCAGAGTCTCAAAGTCGAAACGGTACAGAGGCGGAGGCAACGGGCGGTGACTTGCGCAGTGAGCCGCGCGAACCTGCCGCGAGAGACGGTAACAACGGACTGCGGCTTGTCAACCCCAGGCTTAAAGCATACGGCCGAAAGCTTGGTTTATTCATTCCTAAGGTAAGGAACAAATACATTATTCTGTAATTATTATCACCATTCAGTCAAAAGACGTCAACTGCTGGTAATGACTCCCACAAGCGTCACCACAACAACAAATCTTATCCTATCCGCTTCAAGTTCATGTCCGCGTCTTTCGTGAGGTCGTCGACCACGTGGGGGCCTGCCCACGCTGCTCCTAGTCACTGCAATGATATCATTCCTAGACAAAAACTTTGGCATAGATTTGCATGAGCGATCATTATACAGGTAGTTTTTTCCATTTCAACACATAGAACGAATAACTTTGTGTAGTTAATTCATCGTTTACTTTATTTCTGTTACCAGAACGGCGGTCACCGGCCAGCAGCGGACAGCGCGGGGCCCGGGGGGCCCGCGGGGGCCTCTAGCGGCGACTCTGTGTTCACGCCGGGCACCGAGCGCCGCCTCGAACGCCTGCCTGCAATGCTGGGCGCGCCCACGCATGATGTCTACCTCGGCGGGACCTTCCCGGTAAATAATAATTCTGAGAATTATTGCACAAAACTGCTCAGACACATTCAAACGTACGTCAAGGTAACACTTGTTGAAGAACGAAAAGTACCCTTTAAAGCACCATCAAAATAACATTGTTAGTATGGACGTGTGATTTTGTACAAACGGGAAGATTTTGACTATTCTATCTGGTTTCGTTTTTGGCGCTGTTCTGTTTCTATCCACCACTTTCACAGAGATCCATCTTACGAAATAAATACATTCTTGTCCAGATCCATAACACCAAACCGGAAGAAGTCCTACGAAGGGAAGGCTTCACGTACGTAGTGCCTCGAGCCAACGACTACACTCGAATGTTCTCGACCCCTGCCCGAAGGACAGCACCCGCGCACCCCGAGTCCCCGCGTCGCGATAAAAAGCCTCGCCCTTCAAGTACCACGTTAGAGCTGCCCGATGATGTGCAGCTACGAGACCGCACGCCTGACGATAGATCCGATAGGAATGATCGACTCAGTGCGTCCGACTTCTATACTGTCACGGAAGATGTTACGCCGCAGCCCTTCAAAGGTAACTTATAATTTTGTTTCTGTTTGCACGCGCAAATTCTTGCCATTATTCGTCATCCATTCTACTTCCATACAGGGTGTTACGTAAAGGGTATATAAATACCAAGCGCACGGCTTCTTTGGATGATATCAAACAATATTGGAAAGGTTTCACCACCTGCAATAGGCTACTCTGATACAAGGCGCGCAGAGTTACGGAAGAGAATTATCGTGATATTGGCGTGTAATGTGTAGTTATTGACCTTACGTAGTGCGGTGGCACGTTTGTTATGATTTGAATTTAAGAAACCAAGGAAACCGAAAATTTGGTATCAATTCAGACTATTTTATTTGAGTTGAACCCCTTCCAATATAGTTGTCGTCATGTCATGTATAGGGTGCATCCCTAACATAAGTAATGTCAATGCATAATGTCAGTGAATGTTCAAAGGGAGGAATCTAAATAAAAATGCAAGTTATCCGATTCAAACCACGTCTAATCGAACACTAAATGTAAAATACATAAGATGCATAGAATAATGCAGTGTGTCAGTGTTAATGCACTGTCAAATTTAGGTCACGTCCAAGGTGCAAATACGCGGGCCTACTGGCTAACTTATTGCATAGAACTCATGTATGTGCACCATACATCTTGTTAGGTAGTTAGCAACATGCGTCCGAGGATTCGCCGACATAATATCATGTATACTTCATACATAAAACAAGCAAGTTTGAGGTAGCTAACCAAAAATGAATCTTTGATAGTATAATAATCAGCAGTATAATGTCAAGTCAGCCCAAAGTTGGTTTATAATTTAAGATAATTTACATTCCATCGCCACTTAATCAGTTATCTACTTTAGTGAAATGTATTTTAAGTTGATTTTTGTGTGACCATTAGTTACAATAAGGTGCTAATAAATTTTTGCAATGGAATTTAATTTTTTGGTAAACATTCAGTGTGGTGTTCTATAACTTGAAAATTATATCAAATTCTTGATTCAAATATAGATTGCTATTCTTCAAATATAACAGCGTGTTCTGGTCCACCTTCATTGTGTCTTGCCACTCTCCTAACAAGTTATTCCGTTACAGGAACATACGACGAGGACCTATTACTTGGGTCACGCGTATTAGTGTTCGCGATGAGTGCGGATTCTCCTTGCTTCGCTGCGATGGTACTGGCAGCGCACTATATGGGACTACGTCCTGCCAACACCGTGCTTTTAGTGCAGCCCATGGACCCGCAAAAAGCACATGGTGTAAGTTGAACCTATAACTAGCTTCTCCACGCGTAGTACGTCGATAAAAAAGGTATCCGGATATCCTTCCCCAGGATTCAAAGGACCAAATGAAAAAAAAAAAAAATTTCCAGCCGTTTCGGAGATCATCCGAAACAGACATACAGATAACAAATACTTTTTTGTTATAAGTACCGTACTTGTATACATTCATAAGCATTTAGTAAAAAGCTGTAACTTTGACATTAGAAACCAATACTTAAATTTTATTTATTTTATTTTTTCGCCTGGCAACTTACTTGTCATTGCAACTTGAACCTAATGTCAATGAATATAAAGTCGCATCGTTCGTAATTTGCACCAGTTATACTTACTCACTTAGAGCAATTCTTCTCTATAAGAACCTATTATGT